>JAIPRM010007659.1:0-16910 GCA_025469315.1 Stegophylla sp. TES_Ste_2020 | reverse complement strand
AAAGATTTTGGCGCAAGAAAATTTTGAAAATGTGAAAAAAAATTTTGGACATTTTTTGAAAAATTTTTTTTTTCTTATATTATTAATTTCCTTCGTTCAGAATCGTTTTACTGAAGAAATGATTTATAGTTTCTTTAAAATATAATACGCCCGTCAAGAGAATACCACCTGTCATGCGAAGTACACCCATCGTGCGAAGTATGTCCGGCTTTTTAATATTGTGAGTTAAAAATATAATACAACCTTACTCGTATTATGTGTTGAATTTAACCGTTATATTAGATGTTACGGCTCTCATAAAATCTCAAAAATCATTATTCAATTTTTTTGTAATTTTAAAATTAGAATTTGTATAAAACTGATTTATGTCATGTAAAATAGCGATTTTTGAGTAAAAGCCTCATATCGTCGGTCTAATTCATAAAGGTAACTCATAAGTCATAAATTGTTAAATTTTACAGGAGAAGGAAAAAACGTTTAGTAAATATACGTTTAGTATAGATACGACGATTTCTAATTATTTATTTCGTAGAAGTTCAAATTTTTAAAATCGAAATTTTTTTTGTATTAACAGATGTAATTTTTTTCCTTCATTTTATAAGTATATAATCCCAAAATGAAAAACTAAAAATGAAGATACGACTTTTTAAATTAGGCCGACGATATAACTTTTATTTTTTACTGTTTACCTGTGGTAGATTTTTTTAAAGTTTGGTACAGTGAATGTTTTTTTGCAAGCTTTTAAAGTTAGAATAATGGCTCAAATCACTACTAATCTAAAAAATGGCAGATTTATTTCCGTTATTATTTTTTGATATCATATCAAATTTATTTTTTTTAGGATGGAACATATACAAGCCCACTCATATAAAAGTCAACTTAAACATACATTTTTGTAAAAATTAGTTGAGTTAGTTATCAGAGCCTTAAAGTATAAACATGGAAAAAATTATTCATTCCTAGGATTAATCACATAACATAGAATATTTTGTTATTAAATCAATAAACATATTCTTTATATAGCCGATTATTATTGTTCTGTACAATAAACTGAAACTCTGATCAGAATCATTTTATTAAAACAATTATTTATATCATTTTTTAAAATTTGACACACCCACCAAGATTATGTCTACTGAGGAGCGAAGAATACCCATTGGCTTAACATGTGCATAATTATATGCAAAAGCATATTTTTATTTTATATACAATATTATAGAAACATTAAATACCCCAATTTTGTGTCGGAATATACGTGTATGCTATTCGGCAGACGGTTGTTGTTTTGAATTCAATAATAAGCACATAAATTAATATGCCGTTAATGATTAAACACAAATCCATAATCTTAGTGTCGATCAACTCGAATGATTTATAAATTAACAAAACATTATTTGATGTAACAACTAATTTCTTAATATTGCAATAATTTATACATTTGTCATCATAAAAAATTACGTGTTCATACTGCAATAGTTATTTAATATTGAAATACTTGTTTATGGCTACTGGCTTGTATATACTTCCTGTATATATATATATATATATATAAGATAAAAAATCTCAACGAAGGTGCGTTTTATACGTGAAACTGACAATACAATGAGTACGTAAAGTTTGGTTTCGTATAATATACCTAAGGTATTTTTCCGTGACAAAATTTATATTATTTTCGTTGTTTTATTAATAATAATAATAACGCTTGTTTCGTACGTACCTTCTGTTTGGTTTTGAGCAAAAAAAAAAAAAAAAAAAAGAAGAAATTTCTCTCCGTTTTTGCAGGAATTTTTCTCCTGCGAACTACGTAAATAAAGCGCACTGTAGTTTTACTATGTGTTTCGTGTACGATTGGTCCGAAGGCCGAACGCCTCTCCTGGTTTCGGTCCCACCCCTTTTGATACTTAGATTTGCCGCCGAGGACTTGCGTACGTAGGTTGCACGAAAACGCTACACTTCGACGGACGTCGGTTTTACCAGGAAATATGTGTTTTACGTAACTGTTTGAGTGTACGACTATTTAAATAAAATTGCAGTTGAACTTATTTTCGAACACTTAACGGTCGATATTGATTCATTCGGAGTACACTTAAAAAACTGTGCATAGGAAACCAATATTTAACTCCTATTATATTTTGGAGTTGAACAAATTATGATTAACAGTCCGTGTGAACAACAGGTGGAAGAACCAGTAAATCATTCGAAAATAGTATCGTCAGTAAGTACCTAATGTCTGAAAATAAATAGAAAATTATTTTGCAACAAAAAAATTTACAAAAGGAGCTCAGATTTTAATGCCCTGAAAATACGTATGCATTTATGCCCTAAAAATCATCAATGATTAATATTCATATTCAAAACAAATTTATAGAAAAACAAGTAAAAAAAAAATGTTGCCTTAAAAATTGTTTAATTTAATTGTTTAAATTGATTTCTTCATTAAATTAATATATTTATTACTTTCGTACAGCAATTTTGATGTGACATTATAATAGTTTTCAGTATTATAATTTATAGCAGGCGGGTTTTCTTTTACAATCCATTAGGAAATTAAATAAAAAAGGAAAATAAAATTTATGTTATTTTTATCTTACAGTGGAAAATACAAAAAAGTACCTGCCTTAAAATATTAATGCCCTTATTATTATTATTTTTTTAATTTAAGATAGAAATTAATTATTTCGATTCATATAGGTACTACCGTAATACATTTTAAATTAGCAAAAAATCGTCTAAAACGTTTAATATAATTATTTAGATCAAACTTTTTTTTAATTTAAAATTTAAAAACGCTAATCACCAGTATTAGGTTTTATGCTGTTGATGAAAATTTATAATATTATGTAAAATTATGGATCCTTGACATTGTATTATATAATAATAATTGTTCTCATTTATTGCATTTATTTCATTACGTTTATCTATAACTATTTACTGTGTACATATTGTGACGACGTAAATTTAAGGAATAGACATGTCGATTAATTAATATACTAAACGATTGTATAGAATAGTAGTAGCCATTTAGGAAAAGATCTGGACAAATTTCGCACAATTGGTATTCAGGGCTGATAGTACAATAATTTGACAAATGCAATAGCTTTTGTTCTATTAATAATTGTTAATTTTTTTTTTTAAATTATTACTACAGCATTTCGATAGAGCAATAACGTATAATTTTTTGTTTTTAGGACTCAAATTTTCAAATTTGAAATTTCATACTACAGAAATTAAAAATGGCCATTTTGTGAATTTGATGTTTAGAATAATATTGGTGCTTAAATCTTTAATAAAAGTTAATCTGTTCATGTCTTACGATTTTTTTAAGTTTGCGAATAATTTAATAATAATATTGTTAAATAAGTCATAATATTATATTATTTTCATCTTAATTATAACGTATTTGACAAAATTATTAAATTATTCATAAACTTAAAAAAATCGTAGAAAAATAACGAATTATTAGAAATTTAAGCACCAGTATTTTTCTAAAAATTAGGTTTAAAAAAATGGCTATTTTGAATTTTTTCTAAAATTGTTGTATAAAATTTTAAATTTGAAAATTTGGGTTAAAAAAAAAATAGAGATAAAAATTAATAATAGAACAAAAGTTACTGCATTTATTAAATACGTATATAATGAGTGAGGTTGTGTTAAATATTCAACTCATAATATCACTAATTAAAATTGCATTAGAAAAATTGACAAAAATCTGGACATATCTTGCACTGTGGGTATTCTTTGCTCCTTGGGTGAGACTTGGTGAATGTGTCAAATTTCAAAGAAACGACGAATAATTTCTTCAATAAAACGATTCTGAGCAGATCTTTCGTTAGGATATACGTAAAATACTTCATTGTAAAAACATTAGCTTCTTCGCTTCATTCAGAATCTAAAATATATATTAAAAGTACCTAAAAAATAATATATTGCATACTTTATTTGTTTAGTGTTCACTGATTAATAAATTGTCAAAGTGGTTTAATAAAATATTTAAATTGTCAATAGTAGTTGTCAAGTGTTTTAACGAATACTTCTGTCTATGTATAATTTCCCAATAATTGTACTAATCGTAAAAGATCATAACATTATTATGTTTTAAACTAAAAGTTTATCTATACATATAAAATGTTTGAAATTTAAGTAGGTTATAATAAATTCCACATTTTGCATTACTATTATGTCTAAAAGTGTTAAGAATTTATATATATATGAGTATTAATCTTTTAACTGTCGAAATAAATTATGTAACCAACTATAGCTTTTCAGATTGTACCTAATTATAATTATTGTTGCATAATATCCTTAGACAACAACTGTTTTTTCAAATAAAAAACCCATTTAAGTAGGAACTTATTTCTTATTCGAAATATCCATGAATGAAATAGCATATATTACAATTTACAATAACAGAGCTTTTTTTTTGGAAACACATTATACAGACTAGATAAATTGCAAAACTTTAACCGTTTTTGAAAAAAATCCGGAATAATGGTGTAAAAAGTGTTATCAAGCAACAGATTAACTTTCAACTAGTTTTAGATAAACTAAGTTCCACTCAGCATAGTTATTAAAAAGTTAGAAGTTTAAGTATAGACAAGAATATCGGACATACTTCACACCTCGGGTCAGATACTCTTGGTGGGCGTGTAGAATTAAAAAAAAACAATAATCATTTCTTCAATTAGATGATTATGAACGAAGGAAGTTAATAATATAAAAAAATAATAATAGCCGTCATTTTCAACACACCCATCAAGAGCGAATCTGATACGAAGAGCGAAGAATATCCGTGATACAAAGTATGTCCGGCTTTCTTGTCTATTACTTTAAATTTTTTTATCTAATAAATAAAGAAAAGGAAAAAAAGTTAATAAGAAAAAATAGTATTAAAAAAATGTCCAAAATATTTTTTTTTCACATTTTCAAAATTTTCTTAAATCAAAATGTTTCTCATATTATTGTCTATCTAGTTAAATAGATAAAATTTGGATAAAAAAATGGTGGTTTCCGAGTCTTTTTTGTTAAATTTTTGATAGTTCCCCCTACCCTCTCCCCCTAAAAAAAAACAACGGAAAATTGAGAAATTTGAAAAATTACCTCTCTAAAGTATCAACTCGAGGAAAATCCAATTCCAAAAAGTTGCTGATCGAGACTTTTGAACAAGTATTTCCATACGAAAAAGTGTTAACAAAAATAAAAAAAATAAATATCATTGTAAAACATTAGCTTCTTCATCTACTGATATAATATCATATTCTCCAGAAATATAAAAATAACGGCAATATTTAGCCAGTTATATATATATATATATATATATATATATGTTAATTATAATATGTACTACACGTTGGTACATTATAATTCTTTTTTAAAGGGCCTGAAATATTTCTGACCTAGACTGTAATTACAATTAATTCCACAATCAAGCCTTCTAAATACGTCAATAGAGTAATAATTGTAATAATGATTGTTGTTAGGAATAACGCTTATAATGTATCGGTCAATGATGATTCGGTGTAAAAAATTATAAATATACTTGTTATACATTTAACACAAAATTAATCACGTATAATTAAGGTTCGGATTTCAAAACTATAAGAATGCCTTAAAATGTTCAATTATGACCGATGAAATACCAAAAAAACACCAAAAGTCTTCAAAAATGCCATTAAAAATCGTTGAAATTATTTGAAATCCTAAAAAAAAAAAATATATACATACAGTAAGTTAACAATTCTTTATTATATATATGAAATATCTGTTGAAATATTTTTAGTGCTACGGTTACGTTTAGTTGATATATTAAAATAATAATAAAAAAAAAAATTATGATTTATATTCCAATAATTGAACAACAGTTAAAAAATAACGTAAAATTACAAAAAAATCGCATAAAATTGTCAAAAATTGCACTAAAAAAAAAAAAAAAAAGTTTAAATAAGTTTTAGTAGGAAGCATCGTCTTAGACGATTGACAAAAAATATAATATGTAAACAGTAAAAGTCATTAACATCCAAGCCCATACGTTTGGTTAGGTTAGGTTTCTTACGTATCACGTATTATGGAATAACCGTTATGAAATATTTACTTTTATAAAATGTCACACTACTTACTTTAGTTCTAAAACTTTTGAACGCTAGGCCCGTGAGTGACTCTTAGATGAAGCAGAGGTGGGGGAGGATATTATAAAGAATAATCATACATTGTTATGACATATTACGCACAATTTGTATTCGTCTTTGTCGGCAACTGGAAAATCGATGACGCGCGAATATGAGTACATATAAATAAATTTCGAAATTATTTCAAACGATGTGCATAGCCGTCGAAAAAACATCGATATACGTATATACACATATATGTATGTGTATAAATTACTGCAGTAAAAGCCACCGCGCGAGAATATCGTCGGCGGAAATTCGCCGTGGAAACGGTTTCCCGAAGTCGTTATAATATTTAGTCACTTACGAAGCGATGACGGGAAAAATAAATGACTTTTCGAATAATCACTGACGTTCATCAGACAAACCGAATTATCGAAGCCGTCGTCGTCGCCTTCATCGTTTTAGTGGCGCATACACACACACATATATATATATAATATATACACGGGGTGATCGTCGGAAGACGACCAAAAAAAAACTTCAGAAGGTAATTCAAAGCGTTTCAAACGTAACACAGTTCGTCGTAATATGAATTCCATTCTGATTTCCAAAAAATTTGAAGATAATTCGGATTTTGTACATTTTTTCAAATAAACCTTATTGTTTTCAAAAAAAAAATTCATGTCTCCGGAATGATTATTTGCGCTAAAGAAAGACCGAATGAACCCATTTCACATTTTGAATATAGCTCATTCAAATTTTTTTTTTTTTAAACCATTTTCGAGTGTATAAAATTAGGTTCTGTGACTATTTTGTCATCCTGCACGCGACTTGAGAAGTCGACATATTTCGGAAAGAATTTTTTTTTTTTTTTTTTTTATAAAGTTAGAAAAAAACTAAGACTCGGGTCGGTATGAAAAATCGTGTTGAATCGCGATTCCGACAATCCTGCGGTATGTATGTGTTTTTGACTCGATCATCGAAAGATTTCGTCGTCGAATAAGACGCCGCGGTTTCTGTCTGCAGTATTCGGCCGCTCACATAATACATAATATAACGATGACGACGTACACGCACGTCTGTAGCTGCAACCCCTCGGCGGCCCGTCGGTTAATGCGATTTCGCCGCAGCGGTTTCCCCGCGCGTTTACGTTTATTTCCGGGACGACACGCAGTGTTTCCGGTCGTGTCGCCGTAGCTACTGCAGCAACCACTGCCTGCACCGTTGCGTGCGACTCTGCAACAGTGCAGCGTATTATATTATAATAATATTATGTTTCATAAATATGGGGTAGGTAATATCTGATTTGCAACGAGGTGAATGCACTATATGCACTTGTCATGTCTGTGCTCTTAGAACAAAAAAACTTTTATCCGCAACAAAAATTATCCAAAAAGTATTCGGTAACTAAATCCATACGTTTTTCAAGCAACGAATTCATTGACGCGGCTCAGCGACCATAAATGTGTGCACTATGAACGTGTGTATTGTGTATATTATATTATTATTGCCCTTTCTCAGATTTATACACATATAATTTTATATCCTACCAGTACGTGGTGATTCTAGCCGGTTTTCGCCAAAAAAAAAAAAAGTGTGCCATTTCCTGTTCCGCTAAATGGAAGAACACAGGAAAGCATTCGAATAATATTGAATTAGAATAATTATAATAATTAATTATCATTATCTACTGAACTTGAACTTTATTATAATATTTAGTTGACTCCGAAAGTAATAAGTTACTTGTATCATTAAAATCATCATGAAATTTTATATTAGAATTTATTAGAATACTATCTCCATAGTTAATTTATTTGGTAGAAAATGGAAGGTGGAAAAAGATCTCGTCCATAAATATATTATTATACCGTCAAGAGTTTGATAAAACGGTACAATTGGCTTTTTTTTTTACTTTCGGGAAAGATTTACGAACATACTCGTAGTATAGTTTGATTTATCCAAAGACATTAGCGACTTACCTAATACAATAATACTATAATATTATTTTGTTGTTAGAAGTATCCAAATGAATTTAATAGATTTAGATAAAAACAATTATGGCTATGTAAAATTTATTAAACTGTATTAAAATAATATTAATTTTGTCTTTTATTACACGGGCATTATTTTGTTCGCAAACAAAATAATAATAAAATTATTAAAAATTTTCCAGTTCAGCAACCGAAATTCATCGTATACAGGAATAATTGAAAACGGTGTGGTAGAAACTGATAAGAGAAACGGAATATTCAATGCTCCCCAACCCACGGGTAAGGGAAATAATATCGCTGAAATAAAATTATTATAATATCATGTCGCATTAAGTGATATTAGTGATATTTAGTGTTTTCTTCTTCAATTAACGACGCACTTTCATCTTACAGATAACGTGTACGTACATTTATCAAGTAAACCTATTAGCCAAATGCTAGAAACCTGGAATGAAGAAGGTAAGAATGTTTACAAATAACTAGAAACTAGAATCACCCATAGTTTATCGATCTTTATACCTCGAGAGTTTAACTCTTCTAACATCCTCTTTTCTTCTATGTTCAAAGCGTTTTTCCATCCAACAACTATTACAATTCACATTCACGTATTACTTTTTTCCAACTATGTTATTTAAACGTCATGTATTTGTATTCTAATTAACGTCCTATAATTATCTTTTTTAACAACAACAACAACAACAACAAAAACTTTCTTATTTCGTATTATAAGTTAATATACTATTAACTAATTATACTTATGTATAAATTTAGGGAAAAAAATCTCGGTATTTGAAATATCATAATTCATTATAAATACAATTTATTTGAATTCAGAATTTGTGAATCGATCAAATGATAAAATGATAAAAAATGTGTAAAAACATTATCTATGTAAACTGAATGTTATTTGTTTATTTAACTTAATAAACATGTATTTATAAACTGTATCATAAATATATATCAACTGTGTGCATAATTATTTGAAAATCGTTCTCACATATTACATATTATCCATCATAAAAAAAACATAACTTTTCGAGTTGTATCGTTTACCTCTTTATTATATTGATACATACGTATATTGATAAATTAAATTATATTTTGTTTTTGATTACTTTCATTTGAACTATTGAATAATAATTCATTGATAAGTGAAGAAGTTCAAAATTATGTACTACTTATAAATTACTTAAAATATGAAACTAATACTACATTGTTGAAAAATTTTGTTTCAACTAATATATTGTGTAAAAACAAAGTTATCTGTTGATCGATATTATTTCCCATACGAATTTTAACTATAGCTAATCCCCAGTACTATACTTATCTAACGAGACATTATACCGATACGTAGAGAACGTTTTTTCGCCATACAATATATATATATATTAGGGTTTTGTGTGTTTAATCGCATTACGTACGTATTTTGCAACTTTTAAACTTGAATTAGCAGCCTATTATCTCATATAGCTCGTGAACGTAACGGTGTTTCTGTACTGTAATAATTATTTTATTCGAACAGAATAATTCTGTGATGTTTTGCTCTTGTTTTAAGAGCTAAATAAAAATATGTAAGTATATATTATTATTATCGTAATGTTTGATAGATGTGCACGTCACTTGACGTTGCAGCAGTCTTTGAACAAGACTTAACTGTGCGGTGTCTTGCTGAGAATCCTCCGAGTAGAATATTGTAGCGGGGGGTAAATCGTTTTCATTTTTTTTTTCTTATTATTGTATTTTGGATTTTTCCATTAAACATGACTTTGATCATATCACGTATGTAGTACAAGCATGTGACATGTAAGTCGATATTATCGTAAGATATCGAAAAAATGCGCATGTAAAAAAAGAAAAAAAGAAATGTGCGGATTCTTTTTTAAAACAGAGGTAGTACGATGATTTCAAAAAAATACTCGTGTGCAACTCCACTTATTTTCACGCATACGAATTCCACGTACACCGCAATCAGTGGCGTCATTTTAGTTTTTGAAAGAGAACATGGGTGCAACTTCGGGCGAACATTCGCTAAGCGTGAAACCATTTTTGATGCGGTTTAACACGTGCTCTTAATATCTTCTCTAGGATTTCTCTAGGATAATAATAATAATAATAATAATAATAATAATAATAATATCTTCATCAAATAAGTGCTCTTAAAATCATCAACATAATAGGTATATCAAAGTATACATTTGTGGAGAACCAATTAAAAAAACACGCGCTAAATACTATTAAATTACAAAACCAGACCCTTCAAAACAAATTTGTATCTAATCACATTAATTATCCTATTCAATTTTTGAAAACGAACTGAATACCCCGAATTACCCACCTGTAATTCGTTGCACGACTTATACAAATACATACAGCAATCGTTTTGTGTGAATTTCATTTTCCTGAAGTTCAGCTAAATATTAAAACATAATTCGAGGTCAATTAAAAAATATAAATTAACTAGTACCGTTGTTGCAAGAATAGAGATTTTAATTATAATAATAATAATAATAATGATAAAAAACATTCGAACAATTATTAAAGATGTTAAACGTTTTCGGGATTACGCATAAAATACTATAATATTAAGATTGATTCGAGAATAATAATATGCGTTTTATGCGTCGAGCTAAACACCGCGATCGTAGTAAGCAGGGCTCTAAACTTATAGCTCTAAAAAGGGCGTGATAAACGCTATAATAATATGCATGAAAAAAAAGACATATCGTGTATAAAAAGAAAATTCTTTTTAATTATAAAAAAACATCGTGTATAAAAAATTTCTAAATTCTTATGATTATTAAAAAAAAAAAAAAAAAAATTCAATCATATTATATTGTTTATTGTATCGTAGATGACTCGTGACTCATTTGTGCTACGATTGTTTTGTTAAAAAAAAAAAAAAATAATATGTAATAATAATCTCGTTTCATCGCTACGTGATATAAATAAATGTATAACTCATATATCATAAAGGCAGAAGAATTAATTAATTAAACTTACAAATGCAAATAATTAATACTACTATAATTACTTATTATTATTATTAAGAAAAAACGTTTTAAAGGCTATGGAACTGAAATTGACCGAAAAAAGCGAAATATCAAATAGAAAATTTCTAAATATGCAAAAATAGAAAAAAAAAAGCAAAATAGCATTATTATCCTTCGAAATATGCAAAAATATGAAACATAAAATTTCGTATTTAGCTTCTTAGTTATCTGAAATAAATTTTTAACTCGCGTAGGTATCTATAGAACCTCGGAATTCCGCAGAATCATGTAGATTTTATTAATAATTTATACACGCACGATTCCGCATATTTTCTATATATATAATGCAACGTTTTCACATTTCGTAAATTTTAATAAAACGTTACTTTTCAGTTTATTCAAGATAATTTTGCTTAAAATAAAATAAAGTTTGTTGATATATTATCGTCTATTTAGATTTGAATTTTCATAAAGTTTGGATTAAAAAAAAGAGATAGTTGCCGTTTTTTTTGTTTTTTAGTCAAATTTTGAGAAAACTATTGAGAATTTCGAAAAATGACTTCTAAAAATTACTATCTAGAGATGAATTTCGATTCAAATAGTAGCTGTTCGAAATTTTTGGACAGATATTTGAAGTATTTCTCTACGAAAACGTATACACATAAGAAAAAAAATAAAAAATTAAAATGTATACAAGTTATGAGGCCGGGTAATCGGCGATTTTTCTACACTTTTTAATGTCCACGATAACGAAATAATCTATCTATCATTCATATATTCATTTCAAACAACCACTAACATACGCGCTCAAAAGCACATCGAAAACATCTCTTAATGGACTATTTTATTTTTTTTTATAATATACTGCAGTTGCCGTCACGGTTGCCGTGTGTGTGTGTGTGTACGTCGTATTACTGTATATTATATTTTATCGTAACGAAGGGGTAGACTGCGTCCCTTGAAAAATCAACCGAATTAGACCCTTGGCGAATCGGCGTGGGGTCAGATTTATGGGTTGGAAAACGTATAGGCAGCTGCATATTCAAAGGCAGAAGGCTTTTGAATATTGAAAATTCGGTGTAATCATTCATAAATCATAACTCGTTAACTCTGAGCTCAGGGTACATCACAATACGTGCTATTTTGATAGTCATATACACTCACGACTAAACGGATTTCTACATTACACTTTAAAATCGTTTTGGTATTTTTTTTTGAACAGAATTCACGCAGATAAAATATTATAGTTTTGGTTAATAGCTTTTTTTATAATAAATCATTTTTTCGAAAACTTCAGGAATTTAAAATAATATTAACACTTTATTTTCAAGAAAAAATTCTTACCGATTTTCATTTGTTTTTTTTTTTTTTGAATAGTAAACTCTACTCTACTCAAAAAAAATTAATAGAAATATTTACTTTTCTTCGAATTTCGGTTGTAATGACTAATGCACTAATGGGTGTTTAATTTCACATTATAGATTATGTCTTATTTTGAAAACGCAGGGGGAACAAATGCTACATCTTGTCACTTCTCCCCCGTATTTCGGGTTCTCATCGTTATGATTAATATTTATATTTGTAAATATTACAATAATTTTATTTATTATTATACTTCCTATACTGTAAACGTTCGAAACGACATAGTGAAATTTATTTACATATTTGCAAAACTTAATTTAATTGTTCACATTTGGAAAATATTCCGTTTCGTATTCGTTTTAGACCGTACGGTGTATCAACAAAATTCAATGAAGTCAGAACTGAGATCACCAGATTGTTGTGGTCGGTCAACGCGGTATTTCACTGAACACTACTATCCACATTCGCCGACCAACTTCAGGTAATTATGAATGATTATTATTGTATTTAAGTCACACGAATAGACAATATTTATAGGCGTACCTATCGTGTTAATTAGATATGAGTGGGTTGCAGCAGATAATATTTAATTAATAATAATTATTAAACTAAAATTTTTCCTATCATCAATTACCATTATTATCAATCCCTTTATCAATATTATATACTCGTATATATAATACGTTTGATATAAAGGTAATACCAGTAAAAAATTACAGTTACAGTTTTTACAGTATATTTTACAATTATTTACATTCCTATTATCACTACCGTCAAAAATAAATAAATAAAATAAAATAAACCGAAGAAATGAGTTCAGAATAGTTAAAATCGTCGGTTGAGGAATAACTAATTTGTCTGTTATATTATATTGTACGTATACGTATATAGGAGCGTTGTTTGTAATAATTAAGCCCATAAATAGGGAGCGCCTCCCCCCCACCACGATGAGTTTCAATTTTTAATACAAAGGGTTAAACGGTCTCTCGACATAAGCTACTTGGACCCTTTCTATTTCCTTAAATTATTAACCTGATAATTATTTACGGGGGCTTCTCGTTTGTTGGCTTTTCAAAAGATTATTTAAAACTCACCACTGCAAACCTCTCAGAAGAGTGTAATCCTCTTTCTGTAGTTTATTGTATACATATACATCTCGTCTATACGCCTCCACTGCGTTATTGTTACAACAATTAATACATATACATATGTATATTTTGTATTACACATTGGTATAAACGTATTATGCATGCTTATAACCAAGGTATTTCACTATATACATTTTTACAAGATGGCCAATGTACATTGAAAAATAATAATAGTTTATTATAGAAGCCATATGGAAGATGCATTTAGAGAATAACAGTTGAATTTTCTAATTAATATATGTATAAAAAGGATGATTTTTTTAAGCTTGCCCAACTATTTTTAGCCTTTAAAAATGTGAGTCACTATAAAAACTATGATTTCCATAATTCATATTTTTCATGTCTCTTTAAGGATGTCCCGTGAAGAAACAAACTTTCTTTTTTCAAATGGTAACCCCCTATTTTAACTGCAGAATTTTATTTAGGTTATTTTTTTTTTGAAAATTTTGATGTATTGAAATCAAAACCTGAACGAGTAGGTAGTTTTTGAACTATTCAAATTTCAGTATCAAAAAAAATATTCTCTTGGACACGTCATATTTGGTTACCTACGTATTACTTATTATGAATGTATGATTTTACTAGCTAACACTACCAGCTAATTCGCAATATTGTAAAATATAAACTACTCGTTCGAATTTTGATTTCAATACCTTAGAATTCACAGAAAAATGACCTGAATAAAATTCCGTAGCACTAGGTGGTGCTATTTGAGAAAGAAATTTTGTATTTCCATCGGACATCGTAATCAGTAAATTAAAATGAAAATTTTGGTAACTTTTACTAAAAAGATTACTGATACAGTGGTTATTAAAAAAAAAAAAAAAATTATTTTAATAAGTTTTTTAAACAAATTTCCCTCCATAAGGATTACTTTGTGCTTACAGGTTAACTTATACGTAATAGCGCCGTAACATATTTTTTCAAATACTCATGTTTTGTCACACGTGTTTTAAAACTTAATAATTTAATCAATAATTTGATCAATGGATAGTTAATTTCAATAATTTTTTAGGAGCCTGGCAACGAGAAACTTGTATTACGATTATTACGATCCACCAATGGTGACGCACAAGAAAGACCCGGATTCAAAGTACTACGGACAGGACGCGAACGGCAATGCCACTAGATATTCGACACAAGGTAAGTATATTGAAAATCAATACATCAAACTTTTATTTATTTATCGGAGACCAAATATTTGGAAATAATTTGGGTGAACAATTACTGTAATTTTTTTAACGAAAAACCGTATGAATTTTTTTTTTAAGAGGGGAGCACCAGTTATCATATGCCCTGCTCCCTGTGAAAGTGCATTACGAGGAGTGGAAAAATTAGTTTTGAGAAATTTGAAATAGCTTGCCAATTTGTTGTTATTATAGATTCTAAGCGAAGTAAAATTTGTAAATTAGTTTTATAATTTTGGCTGATATACCTACTTTTTAAATGTAAGATAATTTTTTCAAAAGTTTTAACCAAACTGAATATGGTTAGAATTTTTCAATTTTTATAAACGTAAGTTTTATAATTTTCTCTCAGTTTAAAATCTTATTAAATTTTAAATAAATTATTAATAATTCCTCATATTTTTAGTCCTTAATAAAAGTATATCGAAAAGTGCAGTATTGATATTTGATACCCAGGTGGGGAATGAAACGAATGCTAAGAGTGGTGACATTTTAAATACGGTTCTATGTTTACTTATTCATAGTTCTATAATTTTAGATTCTGAACCATGCAAAGAAGTTATTGTTTTCACAATGATGTTTATTTTATTTTTTTCTGTAAACACTTTTTCATAATATGGAAGTATTATTGTTCAAAAATCTCGACCAGCATTTTTTTGAAACTGGATTTGCCCTTAAATGATATTTTACAGAGATAATTTTTTGAATTTTTCAGTTTTTCAATTTTCTTTTAAAAAAACTAGCAAAAATTTTATAAAAAACACTCGGAAACTATCTTTTTTTTGATCCAAACTTTATGAAAATTTAAGCATAGATAGACAATAATATTAGAAATATTTTGGAGCAAGAACAAACTATAATCTCTAGTGTAATTATATTATCTAATCCGATAGAGTCAATATTTCCAAAAATATTATATTTTGTGTAATATTTGTTTAAAAACAAAATATTCTAGGATTGTAGCTATATCATAACAATAATTATTATACGCTACTTTTTTTTTCGTCGGCTTTTAATTTTTAATTTGATTTTCGCTTTTTCTCATCAATGACGAAAATATTGACAACTTTATTGTCATACACCTATACGTAAAAGAACGTTACGAAAAAGCTATAATCAAAATGCTCGTCACGTGGTCGGAGGCATCTCATCGATATGCGTTATTATTATAACAATAAGGAAAATCCAAAAACTAATTGAATATAAATAAAGTCGCTTGGAGGGTGGTCGTGATGAGGGCGGCAGTGTTATCAGATGTAAATTCCAAATAAAAAAAAAAAAAGAGATAAGAAAAGAAACACGAAAAAAAGTCATTCCGGACACGTACGCCGCTACTGATTTGCCACCAATATTCAACGAAAACAAGTGGTTCAATTTTCACCTACCTAGTAATATATATATATATACATACATATTTTCTTCTTACTCTCGAGTATAAAAAACAAAATTAAATTAAAAAAAATATTGTGATGTCTGAAAATATTAAAGCTTTATGTTGATCAATTCACGTTTTATAACACGAGCGAACAAGCACTGCCTACAATTATACACACACACACACACACACAAAGATTGGGGAATTTTTGATATTTTAAGATAATTTTTACTAAGATATTACGTGTTTGTAAATTAACAGGTATTTCAAAAATGGTAATATTATGATATATTTTATGGAACGCCACAGTGATTAATTTTGACACTGAGAGATATTATTGATTATTATTAGTAGTAGAAAGATCACAGAAATAATATGAGTAAATATATTTAATAAAAAACAACAAATTAATTATTCATAGTTAATACTCATAAAACATTAAAGTAACTAAGTATATGGATATTATATTCATGTGTTTTAATTAGGAACTACATTATTTTTATAAAATATAACGAAATTGGAAAATGTACACAACATATTGTATTACGTGTAAAATAATGTTGTTTAGAGTTTAGACTATATTATTATTGATTTGTTTGTATTTATAATCGATTTCGATTTAAAAAATAATCAGTCGATATAATTCAGAGGAATATAAAATACAAAAGAGAGGATTGTAGTGAAAACACATTGAGATAACTCAATAAAAGAGAATCGTTTTTTTTTTTTTTTTTTTTTTATTAATTTTTTATT
>JAIPRM010007658.1:0-16912 GCA_025469315.1 Stegophylla sp. TES_Ste_2020 | reverse complement strand
TTAGTTCAATTTTTCATTGACAATAATGATTTTTTCAGTGACTACATTAAAAAAGCAGTATATACTTCGCTCGATGGGTGTACTTCGCACGACGGGTGGTATTCTCTTGACGGGCGTATTAAATTTTAAAGAAACGATAAATCATTTCTTTAGTAAAACGATTCTGAACAAAGGAAGTTAATAATATAAGAAAAAAAAAAAAAATGTTCGAAAAATGTCCAAAATTTTTTTTCACATTTTCAAAATTTTCTTGCGCCAAAATCTTTTTTATAGGATTTCCTTTCTATGATTAAATTTTCATAAAATTCTGATCAAAAAATAATTATGGTTTTTGGAGTCGTTTTTGTCAAATTTTGGGTAGTTTTTTCCAAAAAAAAAACATTGAAGAATTGAGAAATTCAAAAAATGACCTCTCTAAAGTACAACCTAGAGGTGAATCGGGTTTCAAAAAGTTATTGATCGAAACTTTTGGACAATTATTTCTATACGAAAAAGTTGTACACAGAAAAAAAAAAAATAAATAAATAAACATCATTGTAAAAACACTAGCTTCTTCACTTCGTTGAGAATCTAAAAATAAATATCATTTGATGTTGAGTAATTACAAATTACACTATAATATAATACGTGTGTAAATAAACCCGCGTTATATTCGTCTCCGAAGTAATACCGTCACGTAGTAAAGGTACTCACAAACCATTCGAAATAATTCCCGACTGTTTCGTTCGTCGTGCCTCGGCACAGTTACCTTGCCCGGGGCTAAATCCACTAAACGTCAGAAACGTCACGTGCGTCACAACGACCCCGCCCTATTAGTGAATTGTGTAATATTTATTTTGTCGTATCGTTTTTATTTTTCGCTACGTCATTTATACGAATTTTCGTCGCAATTATTGGAATTGGATTTCAGAAACAATATAATGCCTGATATTTTGAAAATCCTTCGCGAGGGGGGGGGGGTTGGGGTGGACGGATGGACTGTTGTAACGTACGTATCGCCTAATGGAATCGTATAGTTTATAGACGACGGATCGACCACGCCTATGTTTTTTTTTTTTTTTTTTTTTTTTTTTTTTTTTTTTTTTTTTTTTAATATTATATGTGCCACTGTACGCGATATCAGCCAATATCTTCTGTCTCGCCGCAAAGGCGTCTCGTACATAGGTGACTCAGTGAATAATAACACGTGATACTATTTGAATATTATGTACTACTATGGGGCATTAGGTACATATTTTACTATTTTTCAAAATCATTGAAAGCCAGGTTTTCAATATTTGATTAGAAAAAAAAAAAAAAAAGTGTGTACTTCGGGTGGGATTCTCTTGACGGGTGTATTGGATATTAAAGGAACGATAAATCGTTTCTTCAATGAAACGATTCTGAACGAAGAAAATTAATAATAATATCAAAAAAAAAAAATGAGAAAAAAAAATGTCAGAAAAATATCCAACATTTTTTTTTTCACATTTCCAAAATTTTCTTGCGCCAAAATCTTTCTAATGTTATTTTCTATCATCTATGTTCAAATTTCTATGCAGTTCGGATTAAAAAAATGATGGGTTCTCAGTCGTTTTTGTCAAATTTTGGGTAGTTTTTTCAAAAAAAAAAAAAAATAAATAAATAAATTGAAGAATTGAGAAATTCAAAAAATGACCTCTCTAAAGTGCCATCTAGAGGCAAATCCGGTTTCAAAAAGTACCTAATCGGAACTTTTGGACAAGTATTTCCATACGAAAAGTCGTGCATTGAAAAAATAAATAAACATCAGAATCTAAAAGTACATCATGGAAGAAAAAATATAATCGTGGATTGTAAAAAAAAAAAAAACACCTAAATATTATTCGAGTGGTCTATCCATTCTTTGTGATCATTGAATCGAACGGACGAGTTATTTATATTATCTTTCGACCACTTTTTTTTTTTTCCGTTTTTATTGAAAAACGTTCACCAAAAACGTTTTTCACTATCCGTTCTCATGGCGAAAATTCTTCGCTCACATCATTTCATATAATAACATAATATATTACAATATGAATGTATTTAAATATTATAAGAATATTTGACGTTATCACTGCCGCAGTGGGAATTTCGTAAAAGCTTTAAATACTAGTATTATTATTATTATTATTATTATTATGAAGTACGCTGTTGTTGTAATCATCCATCGGTTTTTCGTATACTTACCTATTATACTTCAGTGAGATTCGAACGGCTGGCCGAAAGTGATGTATCTGCGCTGCAAATATACGCGCACCAGTATTATTTTACGGCCGAGAAGAAAAATTATCACCAAGGAAATTTATAGCGAATACTATAATAATGTATTGTTATTATTTAAACGTGCGGAGTCACTTTTTATCATTTATTTATGCATCGCACAGGAGATTGTACGACGACGACATTTCATTGTGCGCACACACACACACACACACACACACACAGTGAGCACAATAGAAGCGACGAAAATTGATAACGTAATTTTTGTTGCGGCGACTAGCACGCGCGCTTTTATACCTTTATTATTATTATTATTATTTGTTGCTGTTGTTGTTATAATTTTATTATTCACAGTATATATCATCAAACACGGTTTGTCACATTAATGAAATTAACAAAGTAAAACTGTGTTATTTTACGCGCGTTATAACGATCGCGTATATATACGGCGTAAACTTTATAATAATAATAAAAAAAAAAAAAATGAATAAAATAAAAAAATAAAGTTTACATTCGAGACAGAGTTCTTAAAAAGTTTATAACAATGTCTAATTTTTTATTTTTAATACTTTACGGCGCTGTTTACCGGATACATTTTTTTTTTTTTTTTTTAACTCTTTCTCGCTGCAATTTCTCCGCGTGGTGATGCTCGGCGCACGGAACTCTCGGAATATTTTCGTATTATATTTTTATTATTATTATTATGTTCAGTTGTCGGGTGTACTTGTGAATATTTCAAATATTATAAATAATATTCGTAATAATCCGGAGTGTAATCTCTCTGGAGCGCATTTTATACCCTACTCGAATAAGCTTCATGTTTTTTACTACGGGGGGATTAAAATAATTATTTCGGTCGAACGTTTATTGAAAGCTAATTCTGGTCTTAAAAATATATATATATATATATATATATATATTATATAAAATCGTTAGATTTTTCGAAAACGACAGAGGTAACCGTTAAGTCGGATCTGGAAACCGACAAAAAATCGATTGCATTTCACTCTCAAACACGCAACAATGCATGGTGTAAATAATGGAAAATTAAAATTGACCAGTGACAGTACCAACACTTTCATCCTCAGACCCGGAAACGACCATACTTATAATAATATTCTCAATTACTCACCCATTTCACATTTAAATCTGTGTTGAGCTAGACCGCAGAATTACCTGGGCAAACGACCGCGACATCTCCTAACCTCCAAAAAAACGACACTGCACCTCCTGAAACGAATTCGGTCGTACGACATTCCGCCAAACGGGCATTTACCGAGCGTTCAGACGTGAACAAACTTTCAAATTTTCCAAACCAAAATGTCTTCATCGAATTACCCGAAGCACTTTTCACGTCTCCGACCTAACCTAACTTAACAATACGATATTTTGCAAAAATCCTGTCGCATAAACGTTTCTACTTTGAATTATCTAACAATCTAAATGCCTTGATTTTTGATACCGAGTAGTCGTAGAACGCGTTCAAAAACGCTTAAGGTGATGCGAATTCCTAAAACATAGATATAAATGAAAAAAAAAAAAAAAATCAACCACCAGCTAGTTTCGATCTCTAGTCAAAATTGCGTCCTCGATAGAATCAAATTGTATTTTATCATTTCTCGTTAATAATCTCAATTGGGACAATTGTAAAAAAAAAAAAAAAATAAAAAACTGTATATATTAACTGATTTCTTGAGTGTAAACCGTTGTTCGAAGGTGCTTACTACTCCAGAAATAAATTAGCTATAATTTGCATGTATACTCATCACAACCACTTGCTAGTAGAAGCGTGATAATATAATGATTATTATTTTAAACAGTGTTGCTCGGAGTGCAAAAGTCTGTCGTGTACTAGGAATTTTCAATCTTCTCAGTACTCGAAAAAAAAAATATCTCGCCGCCGGTCATAATAACGAGAAATGTACAAAAAATAAATTATAAAAATGTGAGAGCACTTACGTGCGATGCTTTTCCCGAATTCGTGGAAAGGCAGTATAACGTAAAAAAAAAAAAAAAGATTTTTAAAAATATTGCCAACGGACGGTATACAAAATAATAATTATTTGAGTCGGTTTATTAAAATAAAAAAAAATAAACACAAAAACGAGAATTCACGTATAACGAAATTTTATTTATCGTCAAAAAAATTATGATAATTATAATTATAATACTGAATATTCTCGTCTCTCGATTAGTAATTAAATTATTAAATTAGTAAATCCACCATTAGTAATTAATTGAAATTAACTTAAGTCGATTTCATAAAAGTGTATGCCGATTTTATTCAAATAATTTGATGTAATTTTTCCCTGTTTTTAGAAATGTTTTCGAGACTTTCGAATTGTCAATTTAATTTTCATATTTTATTTATTGTCGGGGAAATAATTAATTCTTCTCTGCGATAACGAAACCGTTATAATTATTGCATTGTGTAGTTGAAATTTGTTGAAATTTGTTCGACTTAATAACCTGCTAAATTCAAAAATGTTTTGTGCTTCGCTAAGAGTATAGATTACACAATGACCAATTAGTTTTCGGTTCTTTTTGATATTGAATAAATAGTATGATTTTTGTGATTCTTTTTTTCTTTAGATTAATCTCATTTAATACGGTGTGATTAATAAATTTGTTTCGTGAAATTTATATTTATAACACTGTTTTTTCAATCTAAACGACTTTGTGATGATCACTTCAGCAGTTCACTTCTCATGTTTACTTAATGTTTTTGTCTTTTTTAATCACTTAAAACCGGTTGAGAAACTCTGATTTTGAAATATTTTCTAAAAATTTGGTAAATTTTTAGAAAGAAGAACACATTTAGTAACTCGTCAAAGAGTTTCGTTATGAATGAAAAGTGAATTAATTTATTTATTTTTAAAATACAATTTTGAAGAGGGTTATTTAGAAATTATTTTTATCATTCCTTCTTATTTCGTATCTTAATTTAAACTATTGTTCAACGAGAACCATTATTTCAATGCGTTTGGGAATTTCAGAATATTTTCAGAAGATCATGTAAACAGTTTTAGTGCATTTCTAATGCGAAAAGTTTGAGAAATTAACTATTGGCATCACAGATTAACCAAACGCGCTCTGATTGATTTAAATTGAACTACTAAGTTTGGGATGGGGATTGGTTAAACATACATACTCATTAGTATGTGGCTACGTCCTATTTTCATATGTGTACAACTTTATGATTATTAACTGTCTCATCAAAATGGTTAACCCGTTATCATTTACAGTATTAAATAAAATTAAACTTATGAATATAGCATTTTAACCTATAAGTCTGTTTAGTCGATATAATAATATCATATAAATGGAGATTTCTGATCTATAAAATTCGGTGCAATAACCAGCTATCTCTGGAGATACATTTATAAGTTAAATAACTATAACACATAATTGTATTGTTATGCCATTTTGTATTATTTATGATTAAATTTTCACTTTAAATTGTTATTAAGAAAAAATATGAAAAAACAGTAGTCATTTTGGTAAAAAAAACCAGGTACCTCCACACGTTTTTTTTTTTACTTTTAATTACTAAAGTATTTCAGTATTTACCTATATATTATTATGTATAGCTTTTCAAAAGGAAAATTTAATTATGTATTTAAAATATTCAACCTCTTTCGGCAATTTGATTATTTGGTTTTTACGGGTTTTTAATTACTTCTAAACAATTTGAAAAAATTATAGCTGGTAATTGCACAGGACCCTTTAATATTTTACAAAATAATGACCATTCCAACTTTTCCGCACAGTATAATATGTTATGCAAGTAATACTTGCTCGCCCTCAACAAAATTTCTTGAGTCAGGAGTGCAATCATCATATTTAATTAAAAATTTGAAAAAGGTTTATGACACTCATTTTAAATAAAATAGAAACACCAAATTTGAAGAAATAAGATCATACACAATAGTTAGATATCACACTAATCCACAGACTGGATAATAGAAAAGTAGATTCAAATAGTCTGCGATTAATCTGGCAGCTGGAATAACATTCATATCCAATCATTTTGAGTTATATTTAAACATATAGTTGCTATTTTGTATCCCAAAAGTAGCGGCCATATTAAATAAAACACCGATGATAACAGCGATCTATGTTATCAATCTGTCACGCCTATTGTCTTTTTTTTTTTTTTTTTCATTACATTTGCACGTTTGTATTTTTCATGGACTTTCTTCGAACTCTCTCGAATCAAACTCTGAACACTGGACCCGGTGTGAATTATTAATCCCCCGTTAGTAATAATAATAATTGTAGTGTGGGAATCCCCCGGGTTGGCAACCCTGGTCCCCGCGTACGCGAACAAAGAAATATCATAATAACAATATGCTATTAGTAGCGAATACGCGTATTTGTATGTGTATTATAATAATATAATAGTTGGTATACCTACGGATCCGGCGAAACGGCTTTTCTCTCTCGAAAAACGGTTCGTAATTAATAGCTGGAAACGTTTTCGATTAACGACGGCCGACGGATGCAGACGTCGTAAAAGTTAAAACAATGCTCCGCTCGACACGGGGACGACGCGATCATCGAGTCAGCGCGACAAATAATAAACAATTAATCCCCGCGGTCGTCAATCGCCACTCAACTGCAGCAGCAGCAGAAAACGCGCGTTCGTCGACCACAAGGCCGACGGTCTTGGGGGAGGGAGGGGGAGCTTTCGTCCCGTTGTTTTCCACCGAAACCGCCTGAATTATTTATAGACGACGAATTTCGGGATACTTTATAATATGTGTATTTAAAATATTTAAATATCCATAAAAAAAATGAATAAATAAATAATATCAATTTTACCAAAACTATAAAAAATTTAATATCAATCTCATCGGTAGGTTTATGAGTTTAAGAGATATTCAGTAATTGCTCATAATATTTTTGTAATAACTTTTGTGCACAGCGTAATATTAAGTCGTGCAAAAACTTGATTCTTTTTTGTTTCCACGCTCGTCGCTATGGTATTAAAATTGAATTTGAAAAATCTACCTTTATTTTTGCATTTTTTTAAATTCTTAACAAGTAAATGAATGGGCACGACTTTTCGAGACCGAAATATTCCTCTCTTGTGATACTGAACAGGGTTGATGAAACAATATTGGTTTTGTCGAACATACGATTTATCATTTATTCAAAACCCACGGCTTTTTTTTTTTTTTTTTTTTGATATTTTTCTCCATTTGCTATTTTTGTCGATTCCGATCGAGAATACCCGGATCATTAAATGAGAAAACGAAATGTGTATAATGTTCAATTCGTTATAATATGTTTAAATATCAATAATTATATATATATATATATATAATGAACATATATTTTCCTATATGAGCGTAGATAAAAAGGAGTTTTGGAGGTTCATATCCGTCCCATGACAAGAAAATGAACTCGACAAAACTAATGTGAAATACCAGTTATTCTTAAAATTATTTATTGATAATTTTGGTGTTGGATGTGAAATGAGCACTTAGAAATTATAATATTAATGAAAAAATTTCATCTAGATAATGTCTAGATTAATTATTATTAATCTAAAACGGCAGTTCGGATAACTAATTTCTAATTTATCTGTATAAGATAAAAGAAGATTAAGAAGAAGAAAAATTAATAAAATAATATTTGTTTTATTTGGTCACCGCGCGCCTGATGATGTTCGGATTTCGTTTTAATTCTCGGGGCTTTTCTGCGCAAAAACCACCCTGCGATATAATGTTTTCGCGATAAAAAAATAAACATAACATATATATATATATATAATAATAATTTATATCCGACCTCCAGTGCAGATGAGTAAAATCTCATTTTATGTTAAAAACTTTATAAGCTTTGTGTTATATACACAGGGAAACATTAATTACGGTTTTCAAAGTTTTCCGCGAGCGCGGGACACGACTCGACGAATATAATATTATAACCTCTGACGAATAACATTTTTTGAAAAAAATAAAAACAAAAAAAAAAATTCTAATTATTTTACGCACAACTTTATTATATAGGATCCAGTAATTAAAAATGGGGGGGGGAAAGGAAGATTAACCCGAAATATTTTCCAAAAGGTATCGAGGGATAAATCGAAATTCCAAAGACCGTTTTGTAGCAAAATAAATCTGTAAAAAAACATTTTAAGTACTCCAAAAAAGCAAAAAAAAAAGCATTTATTAATATTTACTCTAAAAATAAATTCAATAGGTATCACACTAAAAAATCTGAACATATTATGTTGCACTATAGGTATTCTTATATCCTCGGGTGGAAATCGCTCTTCGAGTGTATTAAATTTTTAACAAATGATAAATCGTTTTTCAATATATCAAACAATTCTGAACTAAGATTCACTTTATTCAAGTTTTTTTACTAAATCAAAAAAAGTCTTTTTACTCAGTCAGTTTTATATTCCGTTATTGACAACTAGAAAATAATTTTCACATAGATATATATAAAAAAAAAAAAAAAAAAAAAAATTCCTCTCTAAAGAACCATCAAGAGCCAAATTCTGTCAAAACTTTTGTGTGCAATTAATATTGTTTACGAAAAAAGGGTTCACAAAAAAAAAAAAAATAAATAAAAATAAACATCAGTGTAAAAACACTAGCTTCTTCACTCCGCCTAGAATCTAAAACATTATTTTCACTTTACGTTAAATTATAATTGATTCGGTAAACCAAAAATGAATGTGTACATTTTCACTTGGGTATTTCTGGCAGTAATAATTTAATAGAGAAATAATATGTCTAGAGATGTTATGTGAATTTATCATTAGAATTATGTAAAAAGCAAAAACAAGTTAACCTTATCGAAATCAGAATGATTCGAAACGTATTTATCTACGAGAATAATATTGTCTTTTTATCATACTCTCTTAAAGAGTAGCATTTGCTACTACAAAATCCGAACCCTAATAACGAATATTGAGTAGCGATCGAGTGCGTCGCGTGAAAATAACCCGGTGCACACAAATTCAATTTGTTTTATTTTTTATTCTTTCCTGCTTGTAAAACAAATTAAGGAGTAATTTTTTTTACGAGTCGCAATAATAATAATAATATATTATTACGTTCTCACACACATTTTCGGCCGTCGTTTACTGCTGCTGCTGCTGCTGCTCGAAAGAGCGAACGCGAGGGAGATAATTTTGGCGGCGAGGCCACTCGAGTTTTCTTTTTCTAGAACTAAATCGATGGAGAATAAATCACCGACTACTCGAACAACAATAATATATATATATATATATCGTCGTAACACCACATCATTGCCACAGGAGAAAATAAACGTTTCACTTAGACAAACTCACTTCCCACCCCCACCGCCCCGCTGTCGCGTTTGTCTGCGGTCAGGTTAGGACACAAGAGAATATAATATGAGAAAAATATGGCCAAATTCAAAAATCGGCTAATGGAAAAAAATTATTATAATATCTTATACCGGCCGGGCAAAGTACTAAAAATTAAATATTCCAATTTACAATGCAATAGTAAAATTTCAATTGTAAATTTGCCAACAAAATTAATGACACATTAACGACTGATGAAAATAAAATATCACATTCTAGGGGTATACAAATGTTCTATGGTCTACCTGGAGAAACGAGATAGTTCGCGAACATATAGTTTCGTTTAATTTTTCTTAAACGAGTAAATATATTGTTAGCTATAATGTGCATGCAATATCATTAGAGAATATCATAATTCATCGTAATATTGTTATTAATTAACCATTCAGTGATCCCGCGAAGGTAAAAATAATTTCCCAGTGTATTTTCAGCTAGACTTGAAACGATTCTGAATACCGGTTTTCGATTATTTCAATTTTGCTTTCGATTTTGAATACCAATTTCAGTTTTCAATTTAAGAAATCGGTTTTTTTAGTGTATTTGGGTTTGATTTTCAATTTTCAATATTAGTATTTATTTTTATAATTTTTTTTTTTTTTTGCAGTTTTCAATACCAGTAAAATTATGGATTTTTTTAGGTTTTGATATTAAATAATAATAATAATAAATAATTTATTAATTATCCATGGATATTATTACTACTCGGTTCAAGGTTTTTAAAGTAGTTTATTTAAATCGACATACATTTTGCACTCAATCAGTTTTATATCCCACTATTAACCGAGAACACGCAAAAATAAAATTTAACAAGAAAAAAAAGTGTTAGACAAAAATTTCCAATATTTTTTTATTCTAATTTTCAGAATTTTCTTACACCAAAACATTTCTAATATATATATATATATATGTATATATATATAGTCTATCTATATCATAATTTTCATAAAGTTTAGATTAAAAAAAAAAAAAAAAAATTGTTTTTAATTCGTTTTTGTCAAATTTTGGATAGTTTTTCTCAAATGTCGAGGAAACTATTGAGAATTTCGAAAAACGAATATTGTCCAAATCCCACCTAGAAACAAATTGTGAAATTTCAAAAATCGCAGATTGAAACTTTTGAACATGTATCAGTTCTATTTGCAAAAGTGTTTACACAAGAAAATAAAAAAATACGTCATTGTAAAATCACTAACTAGCTTTTTCACTTCACTCAGAATCTAAAACGAAACAGTAAATATTAACCTAACCTAACTCTGTTTTTTTTACTAATCTGTGACGGCGGACGGTTTTTTTTTTTTCATTCGGGCGAAAATTTACACACTACGTTATTTTCCCCCCGTTTGAACGGCTTCGGGACGGCTCGCGAACATCACCGACATGATTAAAAACGAACTTTGTTTTTAGTTTCGGATCGATAAATACGCGTGCATGAAAAAAAAAAAGAAACAATTAATATTCATCGAAATAAAATGAAAAAATAAAATTGAATTACGCGAATCAGAAAAAAAAAAATCGCAAATTATTTTTGTTTTTTCCGCGGAATAAATTAAAGTCACATCCGCTTAATGTATTCCAATAGTGAAATATAACTACATTGTTGGTCTCGAGTTTTTTTAATTGTGTATAATATTCATCCGACCGCGTTATCGCGAAACTTCCACAAACACCACCCGTTTTATCTACAGCCCCCTTCCCCCCGCTCGTGCTCTCTAAGAAGTAGTGCTTTTTAAAAAAAAAAAAAATATATTTTCTTCGTAACAAATAACAATTTTTTTTTTTCCAATTTCTATTCCACCTAAACCCCCCGTTTGTTACATCACTCGGTAGTCGGTTTAATACATTGCATTTTAAACTAAATGAAAATTATGAATGTTTTAAAACCTAAGTTAACATTTCTATTTACGAAATAAAAATAAAAATATTCTCACTGATTTGACGAGGAAAAGGGGGGAAGGAGCTTTCTAGAAAATTTTGTTTTCTCTCCTCCCTATAAACTTCAATGCTTTTAATCGCACCGTAGGTAACTAAAGGGTTTGTCACACAATAATCAGATAAGCCCGAGTTTATCAAAACATGGTTTTTTCATGGAAAAGTATTTATTTTTCGGTGAATAAATCGGATTACTATTCCCAAAGATATTATAAAATCAATTATTTTCCACCGTGTTGTTCATATGAGATCACGAAGTTTTTTATTTATTTTTTTTTTTTTGCTCGTTCCAATCAGTTTGAAAAGTTGACTTGTCTAGTGGTTGCAGCCATGCCCTTCTATTTCTATTGAGCCCATCTATGTGGGAAGGTGGGGATTGAACTTGAATCATATTTATGAAAAAAATATGACGTTTATAGACTACGGTGTTGCCAGATCCGGCAGTTAAAAGTCTTTCGATCACCTCACACGCACATACAACATACATAATTAATATTAAATTAATTTTTTACCGAATTTAAAACAACAGCAGACAAAGTCAGTGGAAACGATTATTCCAATGTCTTAAATAGTATATTTAAAAATAATTCAACAGCCCGTTTTCAGGATCACTGCATACTTTTATACAAAAACATTTTAAACAATATCAACCACGTAATCAAATTACGAAATAATTTTAATTTGGCATTTATGAGGATGAAAATATTCATGAGGTCGTCGGCCCTTAACACCCTTTTACGACGCCCCCCCCTTATTAAAACGTATTAAACCAATCGTAGCAACTACAGCTTCGTTGAATCGTCACGCAGTCTTGAGAATTCGGTCGTCGATAGCAGAGCGAAGGATGAACGGAGAGAAGAGAGAGAGAGAGAGAGAGAGAGAGAGAGAGAGAATTTTATATCGAGAAAATATATACAGTGTGTCGGCGGGGAGTGGGGGCGGAGGAGAGAAAAGTCATTCTCCGTTTTTCTCTGCTGTTTGCATAGTGTGTGTACAGCCTTCTGTTTTAGGGTTAGCGGGGGTCACGCGCGGTGACGACGTTCGGCCGGATGAAATATTAATATTGTATTTCCGACGGGATATATATAAACATAACATACAGATATATTATAATAATATATAATATAGGATAGTGCGGTGTATTATTTTCATCGTATTTTTTCGTTCCGGCCGAATTGAATGCGCGGAAAAATCTGCGCTCCGGCCCGCGCGACATTAATCATTTTTTCGAAAAGTCAAAACGGCTCTTGAGATCTCTCCCGTACGTTCGTTACACGGCAGCACTCATATTATTATTTTCCTGTCATTTATCGGTTTACATATTATTATTATTATTATTATTATTATTGTTATTGTTATATTTACCTGGTCTCGACGACTACGGTATATACATTATATAAAATATGATATCGAATCGAGCAGACATAAGACAAAATTGCATTTTCATTTCTCTCTCTCTCTCTCTCTCTCCATCACTCTTTCTCGTTCTCTTCCCGTCGCGTTTTCTTCCTACGAACACTCTCGAGCACTATTTATGTCAATTCATTTACAAACCACGCCGCGTAGTAGTATGTATACGTCGTATATTATATTATTTACGGATACGAGAGTATATAATATGCGCTATTTCCCAGCGCGCACTCGCGGCGTTAATAAATAAAAACCGTCCGACGGTTTTATCACGTCTTCTTCTTCTGAAACGCGTACGACGACGTGAGTGCACCGTCGTCGCGCCGGATAAACGATTTCGCAGCCATATCCGCGAGGATAAATCGGTTAGCTTTTTCCGTTCGTTCTCGTTTCCAATTTTCGACGAAAAGTCCGTCGTCCACTCCCCCCCTTACCCCTCCCTACCGCCGCGCCGGCTCCGGTTTCGCTTTAATTCGTTTCCAAAGCGTTTTGTTGTTTTTCTCTTTGAATTATTTTTTTTTTTTTCAGCAAATCGTCACGGCTATTGCCATTTCGAACACGCGCCTATTGCCTTGGGTACGTCTAGGCGATACAAATATATCTACTGGGAAATTCCCCATTTTTACTGTCGAATTGGATATTAAATAATAATTGGCGAGAAAAAAAAATAAATAGCTTTTTCTATTTCTATTTGAGCGGAGGAAGCAGGGTGTACTCGAAACCCATTGATTTTTAATAATGTTTTCAAGGTTTCAAGAGAACGAAAATAGGAATAACGAAGAAGCAAGTGATTTTCCAGTGATAGTGGTTTTTTTTTTTTTTTTTTGTTTTGTTTTTACGGAAAAAACTTTTTCGAGTAAACACTATATTTATCCGAAAATTTCGTCGCGTAACTTAAATAGTCAGACATCGCTACGAAATGGTATTTTAATGAGGTAAAATCGAAACACATTACACGGAAATTGGCGTTTCTCCTCTAAGTTCGATTCCTAACTCACAAATTATAAAATATGAATTTCACTCGTCATAAAATAGCCGAATCAATATAACTTCATACCGTTGTTATCGGAATAATGTTTATAAATTCCTACGATTATTTTCAATTCTGAACCAATTTTTTTTTTTCCCCTTTAACCATTGGAAAAGTTTGAACTTCACGTTCGTGTGTCGATAAATCCATTTATTTCGCTCGTAAAATCAGTGCTCTTTTATGGTCTAAGATGCCATTGTGTAAATGATATGTTGAGAGTGAAAATATTTACGATTTAGCACCCTTTCTCGGAGTGTCACCCCCTCCGTAGCTCGTTACTGCTCGTTTTAAAGTTCTCTCTCGAGCAAATACGTTCATATTTCGGGGGAGGGGGGGGTGTTTAGGTAGTACTATACGTAACAGACGTAGGCTGTTCGAAGAAATATTATGTGAATTTCAGTATCTCAATTTGTCACATTCTTATTCCGAGTTTAAATTTGTATTGTATGTTTTTCATAATTTCATTATTGCGCTTGGACGGGTATTTAACGCGTATTTTAACAATGAAAATTCAAAATAGAAAGTGCACTATCTGGATTTATCTTACATAATAATATAACACATACACAAAATGTTTATTTATGAGAGGAAATTGTTCTACTTTGACGCGTTACCTATAACACGAATATATTATATGTATTTTATTAATTTCCCTATAATTTTGGCATTAGGGTTAAACCCATGAAACTCCCTTCCGTCCTAAGTGTACGCACCTCATAGAGTAATTATTTAGAGAGCATCTGTCACATATTATAATAATATCGGTATGCATAGCAATATGAAGCGAGCAAAAGACGAATCGGGTGTTTAACCATAATAATCAGTGTTGTGCTTAGATAAAAAAAAAATATATCTAGCTAAAGATAAGATAATTCAAAATGAAATTATCTAGATAAAGATAGATACTGCAAAAATGATATTTATCTAGATATAGATAAAAAAAAAAATCATCTTTATCCGGATAAAAAAATAAATAAACATTTTTTTATGCTAAATATTAAATAATAAGTGATCGAAACAAAATGTACACAACATTTTTTTAAGCTAGTGTTTTAAAATGATCATTTTTTTAGGTAAACTTGTTCAAAAGTTTCAACCTTTTTTCAGAATATCGTAGTTTGTATTTTACATATTGGTAAGTGCAATTTTTAAGAATCTTACATAATATACGTACTGATATACATAAGAATAACAGCTCAGCTCTGCACACAATTACACATGACTAATACTGTAATATGCCATTTTTCAAGTTAGTGATAATTATTGTTCCGTAGAGAGAGTCAAATAGGTAAGCAAGAAGGTGGCGTGACGGAAATAATCAGAATAGGCTTAAGGATTTTATAATTGGGTATTTATATTTTCATGTCTGACATCTGAACTTTATACCTTCAAATACTATAAGCAATATATAATATTAAACATTGTTTTTTCATGTGTCTACCTGTTGTTGATTGGTTATTATTATCAATGTTTTTATTCCATAGAATCTGCATATTCACCATTGATTAATAATATATTTATTTATATATACCATGATATACATTATATATATATGGTATTAATACTTAAATAATACTATTTATTAATATTTTATTATGAATGTATTAACTATGCACAATAATTTGAAAGTTTTTCAGAAAAATAAATTTAAAAATAATTCCGAATCATATATAGGTATATATTTATATTTTCTTTGACCCAGTGAACCATGAATAGAGGCATTTCATATCCAATTTTTTTAACTTTATTAGTCGAATACAGACAACAATTTTTGTAAATTATCTAGATAAATTTATCTATATGGCCATTATTTTCATCTAAATGAACATTAGATGACAATTTTTTTTTTCTATCTACATAAGATAGAGATACTACATTTTTTTTATCTAGATGAAGTATCCAGATAAATTTATCTATTGGACAACACTGATAATAATATACGGGCGAGTGAAATATCGCAGTGATCGGTGTACTGATTTTCAATCAGTTGTTATTTATTTTGATTATTATTATTATTTATATTATTAACGGTTTAATAATAATTAGAATTATTACAACATAATTTGATATTGGCATACAGGGTGGGAAGTTTTTTAAATATTTTTTTATTTCTTGCATAATAATAATATTATATTATAGTCATAAATACTGCACGTTGCTCTACTGCTCTACTGCATTCATAATTAATCGTCTGGCCGCCACCACTCGACGCGCCTGCCCTACACACGCCTACAGAATACTCTTCCAGTACACAAACATACACCGATTATTATCACTATTATTATTATTATTATTTATCTTTTGTCGCCCCGGACGACAATATTGTCCATTATTATTATTATTATTATTATTGTACGCGTACAAGACGGCGCGGGCCGTATGTTACACGTATTTATACGCGACGGTTTCGCGGTGAATTCGACGCAAAGTCGACCGAAATTGCGGTTGTCGTGCGGCGAATCAACAAAAGACGATTTAATATATTATATTATACCAGTACTGTGCGTGCGAACGGCACCACACTCGTCGTCGTAGGCCGGGAAGTTCAGCCGACGGCGACGGCGTGCTTTGCGATAATATAATAATGTGCCAGACCAACAACAACGGGGAGAGAAAGCGTACGGGCACGAGGGTGTCTTTCGTAAAAGACGCCTTCCCCACCCGGTTGTACGTTAACTACAATAGTACGCTTGCGCAGTTATTAATAACTACGACGACGACGACGACGACGACGACAAAGAAAGACTGTCGCGCGGTCGTCTTGTATTCCACTCCGAGCGAGCGTCCCTGAACGTGATATATTCAAGGACAGGGGGGGGGTTGACTCGAATAAATGAAATTATATTTAAAAAAAAGCCGGACATACTTCGCACGACGGGTGGTATTCTCTTGACGGGCGTATTAAATTTTAAAGAAACGATAAATCATTTCTTCAGTAAAACGATTCTGAACAAAGGAAATTAATAATATAA
>JAIPRM010007657.1:0-16912 GCA_025469315.1 Stegophylla sp. TES_Ste_2020 | reverse complement strand
ATGTCTGGCTTTCTTGTCTATACTTTACTTTTTGCCGTTATATTTTTGAATTTTGTTATTTCCGATGTGAAATAAGCTTTGTAAGCTGATGAATAATATTTTTTAGGGTATACTAAAATATTTGAATAATGTTAAATAATTGTTTTTTTATTTGATCACAGTGTTATGCTTGTTTTATAGTTTTTTCAAATATAGCAGTTCTATTTAAGTATGACTTTACTCTCAATGTTAATTTATTTAGTCCAAATAAACATAGGAGTAGGTCAAGGGGGACTAATAGGGGACTATAGACTATTGTCCAAGTAAGTATATTTTGCATTATAAGCAATTTACTTATAATGATCAACATAAATTTTAACCTTTGAGTGAAAGCAAACAGGCAATTCGGTGTGGCTTGGGAATGCTTCTCATTTTTTAGGAACTATAGTCCCCCCTCCTAATTTTTCTCACTTTAACCACTGGATACAAGTATTATACATTTCCATCAACCGCTTAAACTAAAGAACCGATTTTAACAAATAATGTGTCTAAGTCATCATCTTGCAGGTACAACGCCCAACCACCCTAAATATAAAAAAAAAATTCCTCCACTCAAAAAAAATCAACGAAGTTGAAACGTAGTACTAAACAACGGACAATGTTCTATATGAAGTGAACATTTTTGGAACCATAAACTCGCCCCATTCCCTATTTTGCAGAACTATATATTATATTACTAATGTTTTCCCAAATAGCTTAAGCAACTGACTATCGAACAGATTTTTATGAAACAAAAACTAAAATGATACGTGAATTTCCGGGGTTGTCCTTAGCTACGTTCACTACCTAGTTGTTGGATTTCTTTTAAGTATTTATTTAAAATCTAATTCAAAACTAACAGTTCAATAAATTTGACATTTTCACCAATTATCAATAATATTGTATTACATATGGCGTTCCAAGTATAACCTTCCACAACGGGTTAAATGTAATCTGTATTTAGAACAAGCATATTTGAACTAAGTTTTTTTCTCAATCTACCTTTTGCTCTGACGTGCGTGAAACCGTGTGTTTTTATACTGAAATTAATTTTAGATTCTGAATGAAGTGAAGAAACTAGTGTTTTTACAATGATATTTATTTATTTTTTTTTTTCTGTGTACAACTTTTAGTATGGAAATACTTATCCAAAATTCAATACATCCGTCAAGAAAATCCCACCCGTCGTGCGAAGAACACCCATCATACGAAGTAAGTCCGGCTTTTTAATAATAAATTATTAAAAATCAAGAATTATTAATAAATGAATGAATTAAACCCAAAATTTGACAAAAACGATTCAGAAACCATCATTTTTTGATCCGAACTATATGAAAATTTAAATAGAAAATAATATAAGAAAAATTTTGACACAAGAAAATTTTGAAAATGTGAAAAATAAAAATTTGCACATTTTTCTAACATTTTTTTTTCTCATTTTTTTTTTTTATATTATTAACTTCCTTTGTTCAGAATCGTTTTATTGAAGAAATGATTTATCGTTTCTTTAAAATTCAATACACCCGTCAAGATAATCCCACCCATCGTGCGGAGAACACCCATCGTGTGAAGTATGTCCGGCTTTTTTTGAATTCAGTACCTATGGGGGGATAACGTGTGTATATAGCTACATAAGCGTTAATTTCCTTCTCATCAAACGCAACCTTTTCCTAATGCGTTTACCGAATTAATCGACTATATGTGTATGTATAAAATTTACTAATAAAGTATCACATGATATTCATTATTGATTTAAAGAGGATAACCTCAAAATGGATACCTTGGGTAACTATTAATTTTCATCTGTGGCATTGCATTAGCAATCTATAATCAAACTTAATAACAGTCCTTAAATGCTTTTAGCGATTTAACTTGAGATTTTTTCCATCATTACTTCGTATGAAAAATTAACTAATAATTATCTCCAATAGTTACCCATCCTCCCTACTGCGAAATGTTGTTTTCGACAGAACAAAATTTAATTTTTATTAATAATCAATAGGTAATGGCGTAACGCAATAATATGTTCATGTTTATCCATCAACTTCAGTGGCGCCGATCTATACGTTCAGGTATTGCAGTTGCAATACCTACTGTGGGGTTGGGTCCTTAATATTGCCATAATTTTTAATTAGGTAATTAATACCAGAGAATTAGGTATTCAATATACAATAATTAGACAAAATAAAACTATCAGTAAGTTATAATCATGCCTTATTGTGTTATTATTTAAATAATTCCATCAATAATCGTGCTTTCTGTTTTATTTTCATTAATTTTTACTCTCAAAATTTGGCACTAAGTTTCAATAGGAAAAAAAAAATTGAATTGGATGTGAAATTGGTTAAGAAAAGTTATTGAACTATGTAGATTTTCATGGAACTCCTTAAAAAAATAGTAGTAAAATAGTGGGAGGGTCTACCATAGGTAGGTATAGAAAAAATGGTGGTGGGTTAATAAACTTTTTAAACCTGCAATATCTTTTGAAACTGACTTCGGCGCCACTGATCAACTTATATTAAAGAATATGTACAACAACAATTACGAAATGTTGCAAAACATTTTAAGGATTTTTTTACAAATGAAATGAATTACAAAAAAAAGTCAGTAATTTTTTAATATTAAAAATACACATGGCAATTCATTGAGCATGTTCAACCCTTTTTGGCTCTAAAAATGAAAAAATTTGGAATTTTTTTGTAGGAACGTTCAACTTACTACAAAAACTTTGTTTTCCATAACTTTTTTTTCCACGCCACCTCAAGAATGTCTTGTGTTTTCAAATGACAAAATGGCACCCCTCCCCTATTATAACTACAAAATTTTGTTCGGGTAATTGTTCTGTGAATTTTGACGTACTGAAATCAAAATTCGAACGAGTAGTACATATTTTACAACACTGTGCATTAATTAGGTGTTAGCTGGTAAAATCATAGATTTATAATAATTAAATAATACGTTGGTACCTAATTAAAATACGTGTCCAAGAGACTATTGTCCTTAATGCGTAAATTTGAATAATCCAAAAACTATTCGTACGAGTTTTGATTTTAATGCATCAAAATTCACAGAAAAATAACCTAAATAGAATTCCATAGATAAAATATGAGGGATGCCATAAAAAAAAAAGTGTGTATTACCACAGTACATCCTTAAGGTGGCATGAAAAAAAAAAAAAAATTATAGAGAACATGGTTATTAAAGTAATTTGAACATTCCAAAAAAAAAATCCAAATATTTCTATTTTTAATTTTTTTAAAAAAAGAGGTGATCATGCTTAATGAATCACTCTGTATGTACCAGATTTAAATTGCTATACAAATAATACGAACAGCAATCAGTCGTGACAGTAGACATAGGTTGATCCGCCCACCGGGGAACCGGGATTCTCTCAGTGCACCCCGCCTTTTATTTAAGCTAAATAGACCATGACAACAACAATTTGATCTGTAGTCGGTAGAATATATTCGGTATTGGCGCCTAAAGCTTCAGTTCCGATTCGGTCTATCTAATTTTCCTCGACAATCCGACCCGGTGCTCGATTTTTGCACAAGAATTCATTATTCGATATTACAAAGTTACGGCGATTCCTGGATTATTTGTTTCCATCAGACATTGTCCTGGTTTAACTTTTAAGAATCTGTCACTTACCCAACTACAATATATATTAAAAAAAAAAAAACCTTCTTTTAATAGTCTATCATTAAAGATAAGATAAATACATTACTTTTTTTTAGGTATTTAAAATACAAAATAATTCAAAACACGAATTTAAAATAAAAACGACAAAATAATATTAAGCTATAAGAAAATTACAAAATACAAAACACGCGTATTTCAAAAATATAGCAAAATACAAAATACAAAATTATTTCAAATATAAAATACATCTTAAATTTGGTTAAAGTAATTTGTATTGTTTAAAAAAAAAAAAAAAAAACGCAAGTTATTTTATCGCATAATTTAAATTAAAAATTAAAATGCATATTATTATTAATATACAAAATTAAAAATTATCGATAAGTCATTTACGAGTGGAAAGTGTAAGTATGTAAACAAAATTATTATAGTTACAAAATAAATTTTTATTTTTTTATATTTATCACGCTGTTCAAAGATATTATTCCCTTTTAACTCGACATTGGTGCAGACCAAAAAGATATAAATATACTGCTTTACAGATCTATCTTTAAGAGAAGTGTAGATCCTTGAATTGTATCCATGACAGTATAGATCAGTTGATATCTAATATTATTGAAACATTTATTTAGGAGTACACACACACACACACACACTTGTTACATTACATAAGTATAGAAATAATGTTACAGCATCTCTTTCAAAGGCTAAGCTCGTGCTGAAAGAAAGAGTTCTAAATACAATATATTATCTTAAATTACAAAATATAACGGTTTGCATGGAGGAAGACGATAATATTTAAACTAAATTAATTTAAATGACATTTGTTGAATCTAATCGACAATTATTACTATTGTATACTAATTAAAGCTTTGCTCAAAATTATTTCATTGAAAAAATGATTTATCGTTTCTTTGAAATTCTATACACCCACCAAGAGCATTCCACCCAAATACAAAGAATACCAACGGTGTGAAGTAGTTCTGCATTTTTTATCTTGTCCCGCTAGAATAAATGTAATAATATTAAAATAAAGTAAAGTAAAATATAGACAAGAAAGCCCGACATATTTTGCACCACGGATATTCTTATATTCTTCACATCCCGGGTCAACTACTCTTGGTGAAGTGTAGAATATTATAGAAACCATAAATCATTTCTTCAATAAGATGATTCTGAACAAAGGAAGTTAATAATATCAAGAACAATAATAGTCGTCATTTTCAACAAACCCACCAAGAGTATCTGACACGAAGAGCGAAGAATATCCGTGGTGCGGAGTATGTCCGGCTTTCTAATATATACTTTGCTTTACTTGACTTTACTTTTTTTTATCTAATAAATAAAGAAAAGAAAAAAAAATATGAGAAAAAAAGTGTAAGAGAATTTTCAAAATTTTCAAATTTTCTCACAAAAATGTTTCTGGTATTGTTGTCTATCTATGTTTAAATTTTCATAAACTTTGGATCAAAAAATGATGGTTTCTGGGTATTTTTTGTCAAATTTTTAATAGTTTTTCTAAAAAAAAAAAAAATTAAAAATTGAGAAATTCGAAAAATGACCCTCTCTAAAATCCTAACTAAAGGCAAATCCGACTTCAAAAAGTTGCTAGTACGAAACTTTTAGACAAGAATTTGTCCATAATAGTGTTAGTAACCTAACCATATTTATTTATTTTTTTTGTGTAAACTGTTTCGTGTGGAAATACTTGCCCAGAAATCTCGACCGACAACTTTTTGAAACCAAATTTGTCTCTAAATGATACTCTAGAGAGATTATTTTTCAAATTTCTCAATTTCTCAGTTTTCTTTTAGAGAAAACTACCCAAAATTTGACAAAAAAGACTGAGAAACTAAAATTTTTAATCCAAATTTTACAAAAATTTAAACATAGATTGACAATAATATAAGAAACATTTTGGAGCAAAACATTTTGAAAATGTAAAAAAAAATTTTGGGCATTTTTCTAGCACTTTTCTTCTCGTTTATTAATTTTTTCTTTTCTTTATTTATTAAATAAAAAAAGTAAAGTAAAGTATAAATAAGGAAGCCGGACGTAGTAAGTCACATCACGGATATTTTTCTCTCTTCGGGTCAGATACTTTCAGTGAGTGTATTGAAAATGATGACAATTATTTTCCTTCATATAGTTAACACTTCGCTCAAAATCGTTTGATTAAATAAATAATTTATTGTTTCTTTAAAATTCGATACCAAGATTATCTAACCCGAGGAGCGAAGTATGTTCAGCTTTTTACCTGTTAAATTTATAGGTGTAGCCCAGAAGCGCCAAAAAGAAAATTATCTTTTTAACAACCCATATGCGGAAATAAATTTTCCAAAAATTATAGTAAAGTTTATTTTATTAAAATTATAATTATAATCTATCGAGGATTTACCAGACGCATATTATGCTTCATTTAAACCTAAAATGACAAATGGAAAATATATAATAAGTTATAAAGCTATAATCATCAAAAATTTACATGCTACATGTATAGCTATCATAAATAAAAAAAATCATGTTGTGTGTTTAATTATTAAGTATTCTGATAAAAAAAAATATCAATTGAATGTAATATTTTTATAATATAATATCAATTATAAGTATAATACTTATGTACAAATAATACAATGATTGTATTAAAGTTTTATAATTTAGTTTATATTAAAATATGTTTTCTAAAAAGAACATTTTTTGTGAGTTTCAATAAATTAATTAACAAAAAGAATGAAAACTGGGTGTATTTCAAAATATTATAACACATTATCAGGAATTATATAAGTAAAATTAACCGATAAATGATTTCAAAAGAGATACGACGTTATAACTATTGGCTGAGAAAACAACTAATAATATATTCTAATATAAGAAAGTAGTACAAAGTTTTATTATTACACTGTAAATGAGAACATAATATATGAGTTATATGACGTGCTTCACGATGAAGATTTAACTTTTAATTATGAGGCATAGAGGATAACACCGCATGTATGTTGAAGTATAATAAAAGTATGAAATATAACACAAGAAACAGTCTATCTTAAAGATTTTAAATTAGGACCACCCTCTTCTCTACCTTCATTGCATTTTATACCTTTTACACTTATTTATTACTTAATTCATTGGAGGATAATTTGTTTGCTTTAGTTTAACTCTAGGGAGGGTCCCGTACCCCTGGACCACCCCCGTAAATACGCCATTGATTAAATACATTAAAAATAAAAATTTGTATTTAATCTATGACACTATGTAATACCTCATCTGTCATTTTCTTTTTTCGGATTATTATACTGTTCAACTAAATAATTACATTATTATATTCAATTTTTAATGTTTTTTAATATTTGATTAGATACAAAATTGAGAATTTAAAATTATATCTAATTTATCTAACAAATATATATTTTTTCGGAATAGTTAAATTATTCTAGACTATTATAGGTAACGACTTTACGTTGAGTAAATTCCTGAATTAGATCTTCGTTTGGATGTGGAATCCACATTGTGGATACTTATACTGTTCATATGGATAAGGTTTACAATACGCAAGTACTATGTACACTAGCTGTTTTCGTATCCGTAACACATGTCTGTGTGTGTGTGTGTGTGTGTGTTAGTTAGTACTTAAAAAGAAGTCATGTATTTGAATTTCTCAATTCTATAATTTTTTTTTTTTTTTTTTGAAGGGGGGGAGACCTACCTAAAATTTGACGAAAAACACTCGGAAACCATCATATTTTGATCCAAACTTTGGTGAAAATTTAAACTTAGATAGACAATAACATCAGAAACATTTTTGCGTGAGAAAATTTTGAAAATGTGAGAAAAATTTCGGAAATTTTTGTACACTTTGTTTAGATAAAAAAAAAAATAAAATAAAGTATAGACAAGAAAGTCGGACATACTTTGCACTACGGATATTCTTCGCTCTTCGAGTCAGATACTCTTGGTGAGTGTATTGAAAATGATGACTATTATTGTTTTTATAACACTAACTATTCCTTTGTTCAGAATCGTTATATTGAAAAAATGATTTATGATTTATCGTTTCTATAAAATTCTACACACCCACCAAGAGTATCTGACTCAAGGAGTGAAGAATATCCGTGGTGAGAAGTATACCCGGCTTTATTTTATTTATTTATTTATTTTTATTTTTTTTTTTTTGTTATAATAATTGATTATTAATATGTAAACATTTGATTTAATAATACCTCAGTTATATTATAGTACATTTATATAATAAGAGAGAAGAGGTCATTTTTATAATACCCTTATGGCTATGTTCCTAGGAAAATTAAAATTTATATAAATTTTAACTGGTAAAGTACTTTAACAAAAAAATGTACTTAAATTTTACATTTCTACAGAAAATTAAACAAATATATAATTTACTATTAATGGTAACTACCCCGGTATTAATCAGATTGGATAAAATTATTGGCAAATTTATCTTCATTTAAAGGAGAAATATGAAACATTAAGCTTTTTTTATCACACGATAGTGGTGATTTTTAGCTTATATATATATATTACCATATATTTAACATAACCTCATTCAGTGTCATACTTGAAGATACACTTGCTCCCTGAAATTTTTGCGTGGAGTGAAAATGACCATTTGCCATACTTTAAATATCGAATTCAAATCAAATAACAATTAAAATTATTCTTTTTATTTTAAGTATCCTGCCTTCTTTGCAATAACCTACTACATACGCCACTGTGAACGTGACTAATATTTTATTAAAATTGGATTAGTGTGTTATTATTAATATTTTGTTATAAGGAAAAAACTTTATGAACGAAAATTGTCTACTAAATTGACAGTTCATCTGAATCGATCTAAAAAGAAGAGTTCTATTTTAAAAATGGTCAGTATTGTATTATGCATGTATCTGCTTACCAAAAGGATTCTAGATTGAAATTTTTCTTCAAAATGTGAGTTTTGGTATGCATTATCGTCATGTCTCTAAAACCCTGTTTCAATCTTAGATCATTTTATTTTCAGAAATAAAATATTTCGTAGAATCTTGTTAACACAAAATACACAGCGTATTGTATTATATTTTGTTTGATACACTCACAAAGTTCTCAAATTGAATTAATAAAAATATTAAAATGTAATTTTACTCGTGTTTAATTGAAAATACATGGTTAAATTATTTGTGTAATAATAATTAGTCTCATTACAGGGAAATATTTTATTAAAACCATTGACTACAAAACAATATTTAAATTTAATGGACAGCAAAAATTAAATTTTTTCAGGCTTGATAAACCCGCTTATCCGCCGTTGGTCATAGACGTTATAGACATTTATAAATATTTGAACAAATATTGTTCTATATTTGCATCTTTTTCAGTATTGTCAGTATTGATTGTGGTTTTCATTCCATTTTTTTTTTTTTTTTTTTATCAATGATTTACCTCACATAATACTCCCATAGTTTCACATTACTATTATATTAATATTATATTACATAAGGGGCATTTTTAAATGGAAGTAGAGAGTATGAAACTGATAAAACCCGGGTAACTAGGTTAATACTTAGATATGAAAATACTGATGTACCTTCATGTTAGTTATTAAACATTTATATTAATTTTACAGATATCAAACGATTCGTAACCCTTTGTGTCATTTTGCTAATGGCGGTCTTACAAAACAAAAGTCAACCCCTGTATATATTATTATATATACATGTATATATGTATATATGTACTACGTATATAATATTGCAGGTTTTACGCATTATTTAATATAAAACGAATGCACGTCATCTCGAAATCCTTACTGAGTCTACGAGTCGAACATTTCCTAGAAATAATATCATGTACGAGTATTAACTTAATGGTTTTACCTTTTGCATAAACAAAAAAATCCTATCGACTATAATAATACGACGAAAATTAATGCACATTGTATTACAAGGCCATAGGCAGCGTAAATGCGCATAAATATTATCAAAATATAACAACCGTGTCATGTCATCTCTTTGGAAACACAACAGTGGTTACCGGTTTAAAGTCGTTAATGTTGCATGAAATTAATCGAGATGAGAATTTACTTAAGAGCACATGTATATTAGCAGTGGCGCAACTAGGATTTTTTCAAAGGGGTTGGTGTCCACCTATAAATTTATACTATAATTATTTAATTATAAAATTATAATCAATGTTAAACTGCCTTTTTTCTGAGTTAAATTTTTTATAACGTTATTCGAAGTATATAATAAATACATTCGACAATATGAATTTTTAAAGCATGTTTTAAATTTTTCTAAAAATTAAAAAGATTTTTCACCATAAATATCTTTCAGGTAACGTTAAAATAAATGTTCACCTACTTACACTGTAGATAGTTGGTAGATCGATAACGATAATTCGAATAGACTTTAAACATTTATACTTATTATTTTGAGTAGATATCTTGTTTTTTGGTAATAATACATTATTGTCAATTATAATTTGTAATGGATGTTCTAATTCCCATAAATGACCCAATTTTATGAAATGAATACTTCATAAAATATTGAGCAATGTTGAAATATTATGTATATTTTAACCATGATATATTTCTGAATTAATAGAGGTTATAATTGTATAGTTAAAAGGATTGTTTTCAATGCTCATTGAATAAAATTTCCATAAATATGGTTCAAGGGGGGTGACCAGACACCCAAAACACCTCCCTTGGTTGCGCCACTGAATATAAGTTTGTTATAGAATTAATATTAAATACTTACATTTTAAAATAACAAGTGATATTCTAAATTGACTTCTATTTTAAAGTTAAATGCACCCCTGAAAAGTGAAAGGAAAGTGAAGTTATTATTATTAAAATGTATAATATTAATATAATATAACAAAAAATAACGTATCGCCTAAAAAATAATAAAATGCACACGCACAAACACAACATTAAATTTAAATGGAATGTATGTAATACCTCTCACCATTGTCACACGACAATTAGCGTTGATAGATAAAATTTGGTCATAGAAAAAAAGATTATTTAATATTTCTATATTGTTGCAAGTATATACATACGTTTATTGAAATATGAGATTTACATTACACTATAAATAACAACATTGGTTATATCTCAATAAAAATTATTTCAAACATTAGGAGAAATTTGTCTGTTCTCATATGACACAACATGAATTTATTATTAGGAAAAAAATCGCAGTGTAAAGAATTTCAAGAGATCGAGAAAATTCGGGTTTATCCCAAAAAAAGCGTATAAGCTTTTGAACATTTTAAATTCTGAGTGGAGTGGAGAAACTATAGTATTTCTAAAGAGATGTTTATTATTTTAAATTATGAGGTTTTTTTTTTTTCTGTGAACAATTTATCTTATTAAAATAATTATCTAAAAGTTTCGACCAGCATTTTTTCGAATCAAAATTTGACTCTATATGGTACTTGAAAGAAGCTATTTTTCAAAATTCTTTGTTCGAATGTCCAACATTAAATTATTATTTATTGTATTAATATTTATTGTTTATTATGACGTACCTATGTAACAACAAGATTAAAAAAAAAAAAAAAAAAAAAAAATAGTAAACTTAAGTAGTTTGAAAAAATATGATATTTTAATCTGTTTCATTTTTTATGTTCTCTTTAAATCGTTTGTTACGTGGAATGACTATATACAATAAAAGCTATTATTAAAAGACCTTTTTTTTTCTCCTTCTTTATTTTTCCACGTACTTATAATTGAACGATCCGTTGATTGACGTTCGGATAATACGCGTTCTGCTGTATACGAGGTGAAAAAATATTTGTACAATAATATTAATAAGAAGAAAAATAAACATCATTATAAAACCACTTACTTTTTTGGTCCACTTAGGGTCTAAAATGTATAAACTGTTGGTAGATATATTTTTTATTTATTTCATAACGAAAAAATAATTTAACCCTAAATACTGTAATAACACATAGCTGTAATTATTTTTCACGCGTGTTTAACTTTAATAATATTTTGTAAAGGTATTCACTTTCGATGTTAAAACAAATATTTCACATTATCAGCACATATTTCGTAAATACATGTAACTATAAATATAAGAAATTTACATTTAAAGGTTTTGAAGAGCTTGAAATCAGTATTTTGCTGCTGATTAAATATAATCAAATATCGTAAAGCTTTTATATTAATAATCAAATTCCTAAAATTGCGTCAAAAACGACCCCTGGTCACGTATCTCTTCATGCTCAAAATAATATTACTTAAGTATTTAAAACTTAAAAATATTGTATATAAAAAAAAAAAGTGGAATTTAATTATCACCTTTATAAAACACTTTGAACGTTAGTCAATAAAAGATAATTACAAGTCATAAACTCTTAAACTCTGAGTGAAGTGAAGAAACTAGTGTTTTTACTATGATGTTTATTTATTTTTATTGCTATTTTATTTCTTTCGTAAATACTATTTCGTAAAGAAATATTTGTTCAAAAATTACGTTCAGTAACTTTTATAATCAGATTTCAGCTTTAGATGGTACATTAGAAAAATCATTTTTTGAAATTATCAAAAGTTTTTCCAAAAATTAAGAAAACTATCCTAACTTTGACAAAAATACTTTTATCCAAACTAAATGAAAATTTAAATATAGACAGACAATAATATGAATTATTTTTTTTATATGTGAAAGTTTTTTGTGATTTTTTTTCACACATTTTTTCATAATTATTTATTTTGTTTTTTTTAATTTTCTTGCTTTATAGTGGAATATATAACTGATTGAGTAAATTAAATGCTATCCGTGTGCAAGAATGACAAATCGCGCTAATGACGCGTTACTCACTATTGCTAATAAAAAACTGTGACTAGAAAATAATATGAATTAAATAATTATTTAAAGTAATGAAATTGTTGCATCAACAATGATATTTATTTAAATAATACAATATATTACGTGTCAAGTAGAAAGTGGAGCCGGATTAAGGGGGTCCGGGCTTCTGAAAAATTAATTATTTTTTATTTGAGAAGGTATTTAGAAAATTGATATTAAAATTAAATTGATTTTGAAAAATTCTTCTGAAAAAGTAATCTACGATATGCCAGTTCAATTATTTTTATCGTCAGAGCACAAATGTATACATTCGCCGGAATAATCTAAACAATATTTATATGCCCACCTGACCCCTCCTATCAATCCGAATGATGTGTGTGTACATACATTTTATGTACCTAATTCAAATCTGTATTAAAATTAAAATAGAAAAGAATTCCATATAAATCATTCTAATAATTAATCAACTCATATTTAATTAACATTTGTGACATTTAATTATCGTTGATATAATTGAATATAATGTATTAATATTGGCCATTACTTTATACCTTTAATTCATACAATTTGTAATAACTAATAAGAACTACTGGAAATAATAAGTGTAGGTAAAAAGAGAATGAATTATAGTGAAAAATAAAGTAAGTCATCCCGGTTGATCGAACTTTTAGAAAATATTATAATAATACAAAATAAAAAAAACAATTAATTGAATAGTGCTATAATAACATTTTTATTAAAAAAAACTTACTTTTCCTTTAAATTTAATTGTATTCAAATAAAAAAAAAATAATAATAAGAAATTCGAATTTATCAAATATTGTGTGGGACGTATAATTTGTTTTCATACCTATTATTTTAAAAATCCAGTGTATACTTACTTACAATTTATTATTTATAAAACATTACATTTTTAAATTTAAATTACAAAAAATTATAAATTTTGGAAATGCACTGATGCACTGTATACTATTTAATAATTATAAATATTCGTAGGATTATTTTTATGAACATTATTTTTTTTTCATTACATGTTTATATGAATATTTATAATTTAACACATATAAATAATACATTATTTAACGCAATAGTAAAACATATAAATGTCTTCGAAAATCAATAATTTATTCAAAAACAATACGTATAGATCTATGTAACTGAATTTTTAGATTCTGAACGAAGTGAAGAAGCTAATGTTTTTATAATGATGTTTTTTTTTTCTGTATACACTTTTTCGTATAGACCTACTTGTCAAAAAGTTCCAATCACAGTAACTTTTTGAAACTGAATTTGCCTCTAGTTGGTACTTTAAAGAGGTCATTTTTTTAATTTCCCAATTCTTCAATTTTTTTTTTTTTTTTTGAAAAAACTACCCAAAATTTGATAAAAAAGACTCGGAAACCATAATGTTTTGATCCGAACTTTAAGAAAATTTAAACATATATAAACAATATAAAAAAAATTATTTGACATTTTTCTAACATTTTTTTTCTTATTCATTTTTTCCTCTTTATTTATTAGACAAAAAAATAGTAAAGTAAAGTAAAGGCAAGAAAGCCGGGCATACTTCGCACCGCTGATATTCTTCGATCTTCGGGTCAGATAGGTAAGTGTGTTGAAAATAACGACCATTATTGATCTTTATATAATTAACTTCTTTCGTTCAGAATCGTCTTACTAAAGAAATTATTTTTCATTTCTTAAAAATTCCACAAACCCATCAAGAGTATCTAACCCGAGGAGCGAAGAATATCCGTGGTGCGAAGAATGTCCAGCTTTTTTTTTTTTTATTTTTTTTGTAAATGAATAACTGAAAAATGCATATCATAATATAATCAATGGAGGAAAAGGGAAACGAAGGAAAATGGACAGTGAAGGAAAATGAAATCTGATGTTTTAGTAAAATATAGCCCAAATATTTAATTTATTACTTATTCATTATTATATTATATATGCGTTACAGATTATTTCAATAACGAATCAATTTCACATGTACAGCAATAGGATTGTTGTCATCAAATCAGAAAATACAGTCAATGCGGCACTGCAGTTTTCAAATTAAATTACATACATTCTCCTGAACGTACGTATCAAAGCCATCTCTTTTGAGGCTCGGCTTCCATCAGATGCGTTTTATATATAATTAATGCAAACGATTCGAAATGTTACGTGACATTCTAAAACATTTTAAATTGAAATAGTACGAATGAAATGTAATTACAGTAGTTAAATTAAGTTAAATTCAATTCTTTTGACAAAAAGAGACAACTGAGAAGGGAAAACACGGTACATAAATTAATGTCAATTGAAAATCCTATGGACTAAATTACCAAATGTACATGTGATATATATATATATAAAAATGTGTGTGTGTGTGTGTGTGTGTGTGTGTGTGTGTGTGTGTGTGTGTGTGTGTGTGTGTGTAGCCATGTAGGTATAGAACCCACGCAGAGTAATAAGAACGAAGACATTTTCAAAAATGGTAAATGATTTTAATTGTATTTGCATATAGACGAAAGACAGCGACGATATACGTTTTCTGAAAACCTTTACAAAACGATAGTTACTGATGTGCGCTCGCTGCAAAGTCATCGTTAAGTTCTGAAAGAAAACGCTTTGAAAAATTCATGAAATATTCAATTGGTTCCTCGAAGAAATTTTAATTGAATTCAAGAGAGCACACTGATTTGAGTTTCCCTCGGTAGGTACCTACTCGAATAATTCACATCCGAGTCACTTTTCAAAACTATAGCGATACATAAATTATAATTTAAAAATCGCATCTAATTAGTCCAACAGCAGCACATAATGCGCACAAAGTGTACGCAGTCGTGAAAATGATCTACCATGTCAAAGTTATGTAGATACAGCAACCATGAATAACTACTACCAGAAGCGAAAAGCAATGAACAAACACCACTCACCTTTAAATTACTGGCGCCTTACTTATATAAATAGTTATTATCTTTTTATGAAATTAGTTTAAAAAAAAAAAAATTAGTAAGAAAATTACACATATTTGACACCAATTAGAAATTGATTTGGAAAATAAGTGATGAATGACGTTTATTAAATTTAAAAACAAACTAAAATCTTACCGGGTATTTTATAAATTATAAAAATATTATCTTCCTGAGATCTTTGGTTGCAAAGTTGTAACAAGTTGTTAAGTTGAATTAATATTTTAGAGAATAAATTATCCGAAGAAGATTAAAAGCTTTTAAACAATAAATTCTGTTTGACATATTTTATAAATCAAGTTATAATAATCAAAACCCTGGACTGTCCACGTCCATGAAATGACATTCAATAAGTAATTCATGAATTATTATAATGCGTACAAAAAATAAATAGTAAAATTATTAAAATAAAATACTCTATTACGCAATATAATAATTCATATATTATGACAAGAACTTACTTTCTGCATTAATAATTCACTATGCACAAAATTACTCAGCTTTCTGTTTACAATTTTAGAATAATTTTATAGTAGAAAACTATTTGAAATACGTATCTATACTTGTCTTATTTACAAAATCTGACCCAGAGAGCAAAGAATACCCATGTGGCAAAGTATAACTGGCTTTCTATAATCAAGGTCGGCCCAAGACACGGGCAAACCGGGCAACCATCCGGGACGCCACCAAAATAGGGGCGCCTCCGAAGGCGCATATGGAAAGGCTCAACAATAATTATAATAACCTAATTGACTTTTTATTTAAATTGATTTAAATTGCAATGAATGACACTAACTTAAGTATTATTTATTTTATAATAAAACCCATGTGTTAGCTATAAATTATTATTATCATGGTTATTATTTTATTAATTAATTAATGTTGACATTACATTTGTTACTTGCAGTCTATAAATTACGAAGATATTTAACAAATGTACAATTATTATTTTCATTTATTTCTCGCCAGCGAATTTGAAAGCAAAAAAAAAAAAAAAAAAATTTAAAATAACTGTATACAGTTATTCAATAATATGATAGTTTAATATTAAATGATAATATATAACGTAATGATAACTGCATAAAATAAGGCAAATTTTTACTATTAATAAATTTATACACTTTAAATAATCAATCAACATAAAAGTAATTTATATGCAAAAAATATAATAAAAAAAGCCGGACATACTTCGCACGACGGTTGGGATTCTCTTGACGGGTGTATTGAATTTTAAAGAAACGATAAATCATTTTTTCAATAAAACGATTCTGAACGAAGGAAGTTAATAATATAAAAAATAAATGTTAGAAAAATGTCCAAATTTTTTTTTTTACATTTTCAAAATTTTCTTGCGCCAAAATCTTTCTCGTGTTATTTTCTATATATGTTTAAATTTTCATATAGTTCGGATCAAAAAATGATGGTTTCCTTGTCGTTTTTGTCAAATTTTGGGTAGTTTTTTCCAAAAAAAAAAAAATTAAG
>JAIPRM010007656.1:0-16912 GCA_025469315.1 Stegophylla sp. TES_Ste_2020 | reverse complement strand
TCAAAAAATGATGGTTTCCGAGTCGTTTTTGTCAAATTTTGGGTAGTTTTTTCCAAAAAAAAAATTGAAGAATTGAGAAATTCAAAAAATGACCTCTTTAAAGTACAATCTAGAGGCAAATCCGGTTACAAAAAGTTATTGATCGAAACTTTTGGACAAGTATTTCTATACGAAAAGTTGTACACAGAACAAAAAAAAAAAAAATAAACATCATTGTAAAAACACTAGCTTCTTCACTTCATTCAGAATCTAAAAAAATTATGCAAATTCGGAAGGTAAATTTAATAATAAATAATTTTCAGACAAATATGTCGAAATGTTAGAAAATATGATGATGATGATGATGATGATGATGATGTTTAACACGGTATAATACTTTACATCCGTTAAGTGTGTTGCACGCGGGGCCACGTCCGTCCTGTGTTTTTGTAATAATAATAAATAATTATCATCGCGCCCATTAAGCTACAAAATTTTTTTTTAATATGATTAAACTATGTAATGTAAAATAGGCCGGACATATTTCGCACGTCGGGTGGGATTCTTTTGACGGGTGCATTGAATTTTAAAGAAACGATAAATCATTTCTTCAATAAAACGATTGTGAACGAAGGAAGTTAATAAATATAAAAAAAAAAAAATGAGAAAAAAAATGTTAGAAAAATGTCCAACACTTTTTTTCCAAAATTTTCTTGAGCTAAAGGCTTTTTTTTTATATTATTTTCTATCTATGTTTAAATTTTCATATAGTTCGGATCAAAAAATGATGGTTTCCGAGTCGTTTTTGTCGAATTGAGAAATTCAAAAAAAAATCTCTCTAAAGTACAATTTAGAGGCAAATCCGGTTTCAAAAAGTTGCTGATCGAAACTTTTGGACAAGTATTTCCATACGAAAAGTTGTACACAGAAAAATAAAAAATAAAAAAAATAAACATCATTGTAAAAACACTAGCTTCTTCACTTCGTTCAGAATCTAAAACGGCATTATCATAAGATATTATAATATGTTTATTGTGTGTGCAGCGTGTCTGAAAAATAACTGTAAACACTCAATATCTCTTATTCAAGACTCGAGTTTCAAACGAATCTGAATTTAGTTCTGTGAGAAAGAGGACATGCTTTTAAGTAGTTTATATTATAGTTTTAATCCTTTCAGAGCTATGGTGTAGTAAAAAGTGTATTCTCCTCCAAACGAAAACACCCAACGTCGACTGTGCTGCACTATCATATATTTTGTGTATTTTCTTTAAGACAAAAAAAAAAAAAAAACAGTTATTCAAATCGTTATTTTATTTATGAAACGTCGAAATAATAACAATTAAACGAAACAAATAGCAATTTATACTAATTATTTTGTTTTATGCATAACTATATATAATAATATTTAATTCTATGTAAAACAGAGAATAATAAAATATAATATAACGTGAGTTTTTTTTTTTTTTTTTAAATTTTAAACAAAAACTATTAAGCTTGATAATTACGAAAACGTTCAAAATAGCAATCGCGATAACATCAAATGTAATGTAAAATAACTAAAAAAATTAAGACAGACATGAACATAAGAGATTATTGTACCCAAATAATGTTCTCAATTCGTGTATTAAAATTATTAATAAAGAAAACAGAATTGAAAATTGACAAATTATACTAAAATCATTTATATTTTATTGTTACATACATTGTTCCTGAAAACTTTGAAGTAAGTAATGCAATAGATTTCAAACTTTAAAAGAATGTCGACAAAGTTTTTGTCTAAACGCGAATTAGACAAAGTCGGAAAATGTTAAAAACTATTTAAACTATAAACCACCCTTTTTACAGCATTCAAATTGGTTTGAAATTTGAGGAGATAATTTTAATCATTGTGTGTTTTCAGCCATACCGAACTCATCATATTATATAAAACTGGTGCACCTCTATATCGATGTACGAGAAACATCAGTGTCAAAAAAATCTCGTTTCTAGTTAATTGAATTTTTAAAATAATATATACAAAAAAATAAATATAACCTAATTAGATATTAAGAATATTTTTATAGGTTTTCCCCGAAAATTTGGGTCCATCCCTATCGTTTTATACTCATTAATAATCATATCCTATTATATAGACAATAATTATTAATTTATCATTGACATTTGGCCCCTTATAATTAATAATATAATACGTCACTCATATATATGTATATATACAATTAAGTTATCTCCGCTTCATCGCAGTAAACGTCACACATCCTTTTATTAAACAAAAAAAAAAAAAAAAAACAAATAAAAACAAACTTTAAACAAATAGTAATATAAATTCCGTCAAAAGTGTCACCTCACACTAATGGCCGTTATCTCGCCGAGCCACGCATACACGTATACAATATAATATGCATTGTACCTATTATGGGTACTTGGGTTATTCTCATTTTTATATTTTAATGTTCACACCCCGTTTAGTTGCAAGTGTGAAATTAATGTGTACCCAGTATCAGCTCACATGTTTTAATTTAACGCTTGCTTCAAAGGGCCTTCAAAACCGGTTTGTTAAAATTTTGATATTTCACATTATTTCACAACTTATAGCATCCAATCGATTAAGTTATATGCCACGTGAAAATAATAAACGGGATGGCACGAAACAGAACTCATACGTTTCAAGCAACTAGAACTTCTTTGTTTTTTGAAACAAATAAAATAAAACATCTTTACTCGATAATAATATCTGTAATTTGAATGGCGTACAGCATTTTTTTAGGAAAGAGCTAGGAGGATCACTCTAAAAAGCAATATTTCAATTAAAAATTAAAAAAGTCACTGAATTTGACTAAAGATTATTTACCAATTTAATATTGTTCTAATGGTTTTAAGTTAATCAAATATGAACTAATTAGGGGTAAAATAAAAAATAAGCAAATTTTAAATCTCATATGTCTTCATTGGATTTATTAAATTTTATCAATATGAAAAAGTTAGGAAGACTTATAAAATATCTCTAGAAATCTTTCTATAATTGCGATAATATCTCTATCTCATCTCTACTTATTGGAGGATGCCTATGTTCGGCACACAGATATAAGAAAACAAATAATTAAAATATTAAAATACAAAATACCATTTTAAGGGTAAAATTCTTGGTAAAATACATTTTTTTAAGAGTATTTTTGGCTGCTTTTTATTTTTAGCGCATTTAAATCCGGGCCCTAGTGATGAGTTAAGAGCTTTCTGTCGAGTGTTCGAATGCGCAGCAACTGCTGCGACAGTCATTGTGTGTGTGTGTGTGTGTGTGTGTGTGTGCGCGCCCGACATATGACTGTGGCAAATCTGTATACTCACTCGGTTTTATCACAATAATAATATTGTTTAAAGGATGACCGGGTCTTTCACGACGAGAGGCTTCTCTAAGCCTCAACTGCCATTAGAGCGGATCGGTCGTGCCCACGCGATTGTCTTCTAATCGGATTTTGGAGAAAACAGGCGAAAGACGACCACCACTCGTAGTTAAATCGCCTCCGCATACGCGCGATTTCCTTATAATATACGCATTATATAGGATATACATATAGCACTAATATATAGATGACAAATATATTATTGTGACATTTTTTATTTTAAATTCTGAGCGGAGCGAAGAAGTCAGTGGTTTCTCAATGATATTTTTATTATTATACTGCACTTTCTCTATACTCAACAAAGTACTCGAATCCATTCGCATAGCGGTTTAGAGAGTTTAGAGTTTAGAGAGGTTGTGATTCGAAATCTCATTGGTTTTCACAAAAATTCAATTAAATACGGTAAAACATGCCTGTTAATTATATTGATTTTATATTCATTTGTCATAGCTCCTAAATTTCAAAAACTCAAAATGTTCACTCATCGTCAGCACAATGTTCCGTTTGTAAATTTATCATATTATGAATAAACAGTTTATTCCATTATCACTGCCATATTATTATAGAATTCTATGTTAAATTTAGGTATAAAAATAATACCTGAAACACGTGCTTCCAAACTCAACCTAACCCAAATCTAACGACCGTTGGCCGTCGTTCAGCCAAATTCGAATTCGGTACAACATCCTGGCCGTTCGTTCGATTTAGGAAGGAAAACGCCGGTTTTAAAAAGGACGTACTCGTATTCATAATCCTGGGAATCAAATTTAAATTAGAATTTTTTTTTATATATATAGCCACCAATTATATAATCCAAGATAAATTTAAATATAAATTAAAATAAGTAGACTGGGGGAGATTTATTTTTCTCAGGTATGAGTAATAGTACTTAGGAAAATTATAAGGATTATGAAATAATAATGATAAGTAATTACAAGGCTTTATTAGACGGTTGGAAGGATTCCTATATAATTGAATATCACGACTTTTAATCTCAAATATAAATGGTAGTCTTATACCCTGTTCACCATATATATATGTATATTATAATATAATACGTGTACACATAGTGTGCACCCTCTCTGCTTTTCAACCTCTCTCCCGGCCGTGCGCGCGCAATTGGATTTCCGCAAAACCTCCCCGAGAAGCCGATAATTAAGTAGAAAGGGTTTGTCACGCGTCACGGATAGAAACGTCCCTCGCGCCGATCGACATAAGACAAACATTTGTCTTAGGCCCGCGCGCGCGACGACGACGACGTGACGGCTGTTGTTACCCACTGCACGACTCTTGCCGATTTTAATGCGTTTACATTTGCCGTCGCGCGTCCATTATTATCGGTAAATGCTCTCCCAGATCCCGGTGCACCCCCCCCTCCCCTCCGCATAATTCGCGCGGACAATCCAATAATAATTTATTCTCTCAAGCCCATCGTCGACGGTAAACACTTTAGTCGCGTCGTCGTCGTCGTCGTCGTCGTCGTCGTTTAGCTCATCGCCGCCCGAAACGATGGTCGAAAAAAGTTTTCGATTAGTGGCGATTCCGCAAAACCGCGTAATTTGTTGTTTAAGTTTTTTCAAAAAAAAAAAAAACACGTGGGCTCAATGGCATATTTGAGGAGGTTTTGCGAGAAAAGCGCTCACTTCCTCCCCATCAAGCATTTTAGAACTTTAACTTCTTTGCTAAGCGATATTTTAGAAAAACGATGACGAAACATTTTCTCGAATGTTTTAATTTTTAAAACTCTAAAATCAACTTGAACGGTACAATTTATGTTCTGCGTAACCCAATTTCGCTATATTATTATTCGTTAGACGGATGAACATCGGGTCTTAAGTAGTATGAACGATTTTCACTCGCATAATGTATTTTTTACATAATAACTTAGATACCTAATATTTACTTTTTTTGTGATTGTAATTTGGTAAAGATCAACTAATATTATATTTTAATACAAATAATATTTATGTATATGTTATTCGATAATGTGTGAAAAAAGTCTTCAAAAGTGTATTGGTTCGCGGGAAGTTTGGTAATTTTCAAAATACGGACCCCAATAGAAATTAGTTGATGACCTCTGTTCTACAATGTTTCTTATTTTTATTTGAAACATAGATTTAATATTCACTGTAAGTATTCAGGGGGAAAAAATATAGCTAATTTTAAACTGAGTTTATATACTTTTTCTTCTATTTAACTTGTACCATAAAAGACAAAGTAAAAATATAAAGTGAAGTTAGAAGTTAGAAAGCAGTACATACTTCACACCTCGGATACTCTAGGTGGGCGTGTAGAATTTCAAAGAAACGATAAGATAAATTAATTCTTCAATAAGATGATTCTGAACGATAACGAAGTTGATAATATAAATAACAATAATAATAGAAATCATTTTCTACACACCCACCTAGAGTATCTGACACGAAGAGCGAAAAATATCCATGGTGCGAAATATGTTGGGCTTTCTTATCTATACTTTACTTTACTCTACTTTTTTAGCTAATAAATAACGAAAAGAAGAGAGAAAAAGTGTAAGAAAAATGCCCCAAATTTTTTTTCACATATGTAAAATTTTCTTACACCTAAATGTTTCTCATATTATTGTGTATCTATGTTTGAATTTTCGTAAAGTTTGAATCAAAAAATTATGGTTTCCGAGTCTTTTGTGTCAAATGTTTGATAGTCCCTCCCCCCAAAAAAAAAAAAATAAAAATTGAAAAATTGAGAATATCAAAAAATGATCACCACTTTAAAATACCAACTAGAGGCGACTCCGGTTTCAAAAAGTTGCTGATTGAGACTTTTGGACAAGTAGATCCATACGAAAAAGTATATACAGAAAAAAAAAGAAGAAAAAAGCCGGGCATACTTCGCATGACGAGTATTCTTCGCATCTCGGGTGTGGAGCTCTTGGTGGATGTATTACATTTTAAAGAAACGATAAACCGACTCGTTTTTGTCAAATTTTGGGTAGTTTTTTCCAAAAAAAAAAAAAAAAAATGAAGAATCGAGAAATTCAAAAAATGAAAAGGCAAATCCGGTTTCAAAAAGTTCCAGATCGACACTTTTGGACAAGTATTTCCATACGAAAAGTTGTACACGGAAAAAAAATGAACGTCATTGTAAAAACACTAGTTTCTTCACTTCGTTCAGAATCTAAAATGAAAATCATTGCAAAAACACTAGCTTCTTCACCCCGTTCAGAATCTAAAACAAGAGAAGTGTGATTTTACATTCATTTTTCGTGTTTTGAAAATTAATATTTGACTAGTAAATAAGTGCCCCCCACCTAGTAAGTAACTAAGCACGCCTAGCCTTGACTAATATACGTATTACGAGTTTAAGTACACTGTACCTAGTAGATTTCGTGCACACGACATCGTGATGATATGTCTATATATGCGACGATCAAGAAGATGCTTTTCTTTTGTGACCAGGAGGAAGGGGGTGCAATAATAATATTATTATTATTATTATTATTATTACGATATTTTCAAAAACGTGCTAGTGGGACATGTCGTCGTCGTCGTCGTTGTTTTTATGCTATAATAATAATAACAACGATAGGTGTGTACTTGCGCGGACCGGAATGGGTTGCGGTATAAAGGTGGTCGAAAACTAAAAGCAAAAGTAAACACGAGAAGGCAAACAACCGTTTTTAACGGCTGATAGTATAACGTCCGATGTGTAATATTGAATATTGCCCTTACACGGGCAGTGATCGTAAAATGTTACACACTCATCGATGGACCTCAATCGATTTTTCTCGTGTCTTTAGGCGAAACCACTGTTGCTACGGACTGATTCGAAAACACAGCAGCTGTGTATTTTTCGTTTTGATTGAATATTAGTATTTCCAATAATTATTGACAATATCGCGAAGAAATCCACGATTGCAAATTGGATGAAAAAATGATGTTGACGAAAAATTTTTAGCCGAATAATATTCGACAAAATTTTTTAGAATAATTTGCTGAAAATCTGGTCTCAAAAAAATTACAAAGTTTGACTGATTGTTAATTTAAGATATAGGATATACGATAACATCCAAAAGCATTCGTCTAGGACAGCGGTCCCCGACCTTTTTTTTCTTCCATACCCCTAACTTAAATATTTTGCTACATTGTACCTACCCCTTATGATTCAATTCTAACTTTTAAACTTTTTTTTCATAAATGTGTAAATAAAAATCCAAATGAGTTTTTTTTACGCTTCTCGCGATGCTCTTGGTGGATGTATTGAATTTAAAAAAAATATAATAAATAATTTCTTCAATGAAACGATCCTGAGTGGTGTTTCTGTTTATTTAGAGACTCAAAAATTATAAAATTTATCATAATTTTACTATATAATATATATATATATATTAGTTTTACTCGACTTTATAAAAAAATTATAAAACTAAAAAGAAAATGTGAAAATCGTATTGAATGGCAAGTGGTTTCCAACATATATTTTGTCTAAGATAAAAAACATTTGTAGTGTTGGCAACTTAGATGTTTTATCCAACGAGAATCAATGTGCGCGGATGACTATTACGCTGAAAATTAAATGTGAATGCTGAATTATTTTTGTCCATCGCGCATGCGTCAGAATTCGAAAGGCGAAACGTATTTATTTACTCCGGACTACGTCCATCTATACATATACATATATATATATATATATATATTTGACATATAATGGGGGGAGGGTTGAGGTTCGGAAACATAATACGATAGAACGAGGCGAAAAGGATATTGCCTCGCGGGGAAATGGCAACCGCATTTTGTCTAATGGACCCGTGGAACAATAATGTCTCCGGTTATTTCCGTTTGATTGACAAAACCTTTCATCCCAAAACCATCGGCGACATTATATTCTCGTTTTAAACACTACACCAAATAATGTAGCATTACAATAATATGATTGCTGATAACGGCGTTCCTACAACGGCTTGTTCTATTTTACCCGGAATAATATGCTTTGCAGGATAATTCAAATGATGGTTTTTAGTTTTTGGTCCCATCACGGTCAATAATGGTAATAAAATCAAATAAAATGTTATATGCTTTTCTCACATTGAAAACAGAAAAGAATAAACAATAGTTTTGTACAGTTTTCTATTTATGTTACAACATTCATAAAGATTGGCTCGATCGATTTTGTTTTTTATAAACATTTCTATTTGAAACAATATATGATCAATTCGTCGACTTAACTTGAAAATATCAATTTTTTTTTTTTTTTTTTTTTTATTGAAAATGTGATTGAGTTTAAAATTACGATTTTTGTTTCTAGACAAAAAAAAAATTATGCTTACAATCTATTTAATCTAAATATTCAACTTGTCGTTCTTCCCGGAATGGTTGATAGTAATCATAAAAACGTATACGGTAGATAGTTTCTATAGGAGAGCTGTTTTTTTTTTTTTTTTTTTTTTGGCGCGAAACAGTAGTGTACACACAGTGACATACCAATCATACACAGTAGATTATAATATGATGTTAGCTAATTTATCATTAATATATAGCTTGAAGGTTAAGTATTTGAATGGGAAAAAAATAGTAATAATAATAAAATGTGACCATTTATTTTACACGTCGAAATGACTAATGAGAGTGTTAAAGGCGTTTGATCGATATTTTTTTTTTTTTTGATAATTAAAAGTAAAATTGTTTGCTAAAAAGCGAAGCGCATCTACGCGGTTAGATTTTATTTTAAATATTAAAAACTCACAGGCATCTATATATATATATAAGATAAATAAAAAAAAAAAACGGAATACGCCGCGCACGTCAAACGGGAATATTATCTATCTTTAAATCAAATCGTATCCGATTTTAATTACATATTTTTATACACATAAATTCTATGTAAATTAACATTGATATATTATTATTAGGTAGGTACACTCCTCGTACATATTTTTATTATTAATTATACGATTTTTCTATATAATATCATAGAATACCACAATATTATAATGTTAAAACAATATTAATCTCACTCACTCGCAGGAATGTCTCGAGAACATTTTATCTACTCTCGAAATGCTCGAGGTCGTTACACATTTATTTTCCGACGTCTCATCGCCAATTTAAATTAATGTAGCACGTGATGCGGAGTGCATAATAATAATAATAATAGATAGATAGATAAGATGCGTTGTGAATCATTCGGTGAGAAACAATATTAAAATAAAATATTAATTTTTGATACGAGTAATAATAGTAAATTAGATGATATTATTATCAAATTAACACATTTTTTTTTTTTTTTTTTTTTTTTTAGACGCTAAAACGTCTTTTAATGAGCGCTTGGTTAGAATATTCAGTCAAAAGGATTGACTAAGGAAATTAATTGGCTTGTTGATGGTGCAACGTTGTACGTAAATACGTCTGTTTAGAGTTCGGAAACTATTCTATGCAGTGGCGTCATTTGAAGGGTGGCAACTCATTCATTTGCCCCAGTCCAAAGCTCGATACAGTCTCAAGTCGGCAAATTCAAAAAAAATTTTAATTTTTCCTTGGTTATTTTTTTTTTTTTTTTTTGAAAATTTCATCGATCATATTTTGAGTATGATTCAGCTAGCGGTTACTACGTCCCTGAACACAATTATACTCAGTAAGCGCTAGTTGGAACGAAATGTTGAAGTCGGCATATCGGTAAGCCTGCTGACCCGGTCCGGCGAAATCTGAAATGACACCACTGACTCTATGAACAAAGAGTAGAATTGATAAAATATGGTCTAATATTCTATCGAACTAAACACCATTACGTCCACAAGACTATACCCGTAAAATAAATAATATTAGTGAAAATGTCAATACTCAATATTCTTTAGATCTTATAATTTTTTTTTTTTTTTTATATATATAATAAACTGTATTAAATTTTTTAAAACGAAGTGAAGAAGTTAGTGTTTTTACAATATTATGTTTATTATTTATTTATTTATTTTTTTTTTTTCTGTAAATACTTGTCCAAAAGTCTCGACCAGAAACTTTTTCAAACCGGATTTGCCTTTAGTTGGTACTTTGAGAAGGTTATTTTTAGAATTTCTCAATTCTCGACTTTCTTTGATCCAAACTTTATGAAAATTCAGACGTAGATAGACAATATAGTATGAGAAAAATTTTGGCGGAAAAAAATCCATTCGAATGTCGGCGGCATAAATTATAATATGAAACACGAAATTGTATTACGAATAACGTAAATAAATTGTCGTTTTTAAAGTGTCTATGAAAAAAAGTAAGCGTCACGTTTTAAGTATAGAGAGTATAATATTATTATTATTATTATTATTATAATTTCAAACGCAAAATCGTAAACACTCAGTTGTTCATCACCGGGGCGGATAACGTTTCCGGTGGTAGAAAACTTAACAACGTTTCCCTTAATAATTTTGAACGCGTTTCGTGTAACCAATATTTTTTGCCCAACCCTTCTGCACTACACTTAGTTGTGTTAGTTATGCTTTACGAGTAAATTTTCATTACGCAGTTACTTCGAATTAACAAGGTGATTCGTTTGCGAAACAACCGTACCCTCGGGGATGTTTAAATTTAACATCCAACTGACATATTATTTTCACGATATTTCTGCGCGTTAACTTGCGAAATTATTATTACGTGGGTGAATTATTCAAACCGAGTTTCGCGCACAGTGTAAACACACATAATATTATTATTATACATATTTACCGGGGGGGGGGGGGAGGCGGCCGGATCAATGGCGGGAAAAGCGGAGATTGTAGATCCCCGCAAATGTGGTGAAATCATTTAATTCCTCTAGAGAGTAAATATACAACGAGTAGATATAAGAAATTTCACTGTTGAAAAATAGACTATGAAAACCGCGTTGAGTTATTATATAATATTATCGCGTTTTAGGGATGACAATAGTAGGTACTTAAAATGATAATTATAGTTAAATACAGTGTGGCGTGCAAAAAATTAAAAAAACGAACTCTGGATTAGTGTTTACATTATATTATATCATATAATTGATTACTAGGGCTAGAGACTTACAGCATGTTTTTCAAAATATCATTCAAAATTTAGCTAAGTAATATAGAAATACGTTTCATAACACCAGGAGTTGTATGCAGTTTTATCTTTAATTTGCATATTTTATATATTTAGCTCTTTTCATTCGATATAAGTGCATATTTCAATTATATTTGAATTTTAACTTAAAATTTTTGAGTGCATAATTCACATATTTTTCAATACTTAATTTGAGTTTTCTTAATATCGGAAAATTTTTTCTCTGAATAACTGAAGGGATTAAAATATATTATCTCACATTTTATTCGTTTAAATGTAATCTTAAAAAGAAAAAAATACATAAATAACAGAAAAAGAATTTATAATACATATTATAATATATTATACAATGCAATTTTGAAATATTCTGAGTTTTTACAGTAAAATTAATGTTTTATAAGAGATTATTTTAGGAATTTTGCATAGTTTTAGAGCATAAATTCATACATATTTTAAGTTTTTTAGAGCTATAAGTCCCTATTGATTACATTAAAATAATTCGTGTCAAAGTTCATGTTGTTTAATAAATATGTTTATTTAATGACATATTATCCAATGAAGGACCAGTTGTTCTCGACATAGGTCTGTGAATAAAACTACCTATGTAAATTTTTGTTGATATTAGATTGAGTCCCATCGGAAAAAAAAAAAAAAAAAACGTTTATTTTACTTGGACATAAGCCTGTCACATAATTAAAAATTAATTATTTCAATAAATAAAAAAATAACTATTTGAAATCGCAAAAACCTTATAACTTTTTATTTATTTTTTAATATTTATAATAATTTTCAATAATAATTAACTTTAAGAGTTTCTAACGTCAGTATTAATGATCGTTTTCGTTTCGACTCGGGGCTCTATTCTAAACGGAAGAGACGATGATGCTTTTTCCATCCGTCATGTCCATGTATATTTTATTTTCGATAGTATTTAAATAAATCATCCGAACATAAAATTAATATTTAATCGCCATTCATCATTTGATCTGTTCGTATATACATTAAAATGTCAGAATTTAATAACACACGAGAGAATTCCACAAAAAATCATTTGAATACTATAAATCAACCAACTACTACTTTTTTTAATCATTATTATTATTTGTAATCGTTAGGTATTATTGTCTTGTCGAATATATTATAATCTACTGTGATTAATATTCGTAGGTTTTCGCGTATCGAGTATCGATTTTATATTACTCATGTTTCATTTGACATTCAAACAAATTATAATACATCGTGCTGTTGTATTAATAAAAAAAAAAAAAAAAAAAATTGCAATTGAAGATAAAATTCATAATATACATTCAAGTATTGAATTTAAAAAAAAAATAAATAAATATTAGTCTAACTTTTATTACTTTTCTCGTCCATATTATAAGCGGATAAATATTATTTTTGTCTTTAGTTTTATCTATAACTTTCACTGTTATTACAAACAATGATTATATTATTCATATTGTGTTTAATTTATAGTTATTTAATTTTATTGAATGTATCAAATTTTCATCTAAACGAACACTCAGTTTATTTTCTAGACGATCAGTTGATAGTTCCAAATATAACGTTGTTAAAATTTAACTCGATAATTAATTCATGACCGATTCAAATACCCAATTAAAAGAAAACCGAACATTCTTCGTACCGTGGGTTCAATTATCGGATGGGTAACTGATAGTAACCCTTAGTGGTCAGTGGATGTGTGTTGAATCTTTCAGAACAAAAACTAATAATAATAATAATCTTTATTGACGGAAATAAATTCCAATTTACAATGTAAAATATGTATAGTGACAGACAATGATTATAATAATATATAGTATAACATAAGTATACTTATAAATAGTTACTATACGACCTGTAGACTAAATAAAATATTACAATAATAATAATAATAACAAAAAATGACATAATGGATAATACAATAAAAACGCAATTCAAGAAATTATCAAGAATGTAACTTGTATCTAATTTTTCTAAGACTAATAACAATAGATAATAATAGAATAACAATAAACATAGATAACAGGAATTAATAAAATAAACACATTAGTATAGAAATAACATCAGTGAACATTTTTGTATGAATAAAATGTATAAGTAATTAATACTACTGGAAATGAAACTGCAATGAAAATTCATTAAGTGTTAAATTGAATAAATCGACATTTTTTTTTTGGTGTTACCTATGGCCATTAAGACATTACATGGAGAGTTTAATAAGTAATTTTTCGTTGTATTCTTTAACTAAATTAAAGACTTATCGCGTGAACCAATATTGTTTACTTTAAAATTAATACATTCGAGTAATTTAGGGCAATAGATTTTATTGTTCAATAATTTGAATAGGAATTTTAGTTCATTTTTGTTAAAAACTAATTTTAGATTAGGTAAATTAAAGAATCCTTCAACGCCCGTATATTTTGAATGAGGTATTCTTTCAACCCTGCATTTAAATGAAAGAAATCTCAGGAAATTATTTTGAACTGTAGATAACTTTTGAAGTTTACCTAATGAACTCGAGTGCCATATTAGAGAACTGTGAACGAACTAATGTGCAATATAATAATTTTAAAGCAGTCACGTCCCGAAAGTCACTACATGTGCGTTTTAACAAATCTAGTTTTTTAAATGATTTATTCCTTATGATTTCAATATGGTTATTAAAAGACAATTTTGTGTCAAAATTAATACCAAGATCGTTTACAGTATTTAATCTCTGTATTTCAATATTGTTAAAATGATAGGTTGCTATGATGGGATTATTTTTTAATGAAAAGGGAATAATGTCTTCAGTTTAATGATAGTTTTTCCATCCATTTGGTAAAACTATAAAAGATCTTGGAAAATCACACTTCTTTAAAGTAATAAATAGTTTTTAATTTAGAAACACACTCGTACAGAAAAAACTAAAAAATAATAATAAATAAGTTATTGGATAACGTTTCTTGCTCCGCTCGAATCAAATAACATAATATCTTATAAAAGTAACCTGATGATGTAAATAGGGAAATAAGAAATTTTATTAATTTTAAAACAGACATTGATATGTGAAATTACACTTATCCAAAATAAAATATATAGCTAATTACAAAATTTTATTTTGGAGAAGTGTAATTTCGCGTAACGACATCTGTTTAAAATCAACAAAATATGCTGAATTAAATTCCGGTATTTATTATATATTTGGTTTTGGCACAAATGCCGTCTCTACTTTATACCAGCATTGTTAATGTGCCAATTAAAATCTAATAATAATCGATCGCGTATTAAATATAATAATATCCTAACCCGTGGTTATAGGTCAAAAACAATAACCGTCTAAAGTTTAAATAGGAGTAGAAAGACAATAGATTTTACACGTCAGGATAAAATAACTTTTCCGCCATATTACCCGGCTCGTCCAAACTTTAAATGGTTATAGTTTTCGACCCATTTAGTAGTGAGTATTAGATTTTGATGCGATAAAATCGTGTCAGTTAGAATTTTAAACAATGTGTATAAAATATATATATATATATGTGTGTGTGTGTGTGTATCAACTACCATTAAAACGAAAACTTTTGAGTTTCACGCACGTTTGTTAAATTTAATGAACTTGAAAATAAAATACATTTATAAAATACAATAAATGAAAAATTACATTAAGCATAAAATGTTAAAGAATAACACGCATTAAAATTTAATTAAAAAGTAAAGTATAGACAAGAAAGCCGGACATATTTCATTTCACACACCACGGATATTCTTCGCTCCTCGGGTCAAATACTCTTGGTGGATGGATTAAATTTAAAAAAAATGATAAATCATTTCTTCAATAAAGCGATTCTGAACGAAGAAAGTCAATAATATAAAGAGTAATATAATAGTCGTCATTTTCAACACACTCTCCATATAGTGTTTGACTCGAAGAGCGGAGAATATCCGTTGTGTAAAGTGTGTCCGACTTTCTTGTCCACAATTTTACTTTAATTTATCTAATAAATAAAAAAAAAAAAGACGAATGAGAAAAAAGTGTTAGAAAATGTCCAAAAAACTTTTTTCACATTTTCAAATTGTTTCTCATAATATTTTCTGTCAATGTTTAAATTTTAGATCAAAAAATGATGGTTTCCGAGTCTTTTTTGTCAAATCTTGGGTAGTATCTTAAGTACCAACTAGAGGCGAATCCGGTTTCAAAAAATTGCGCTGATCGAGACTTTTGGATAAGTATTTCTACACAGAAAAAAAAATAAACATCATTATAAAAACACTAACTTCTTCACTTCATTCAGAATTTAAAATAAATTAATTAGTTATTTAAAATATGCATAAGAGTCATTGAACTATAAAAAGTTATTTTAAACGTTTGCCGTTAATATACTTAAAAGAAAAAAAAATAGCACCCCATTTATTTATGTTTTTGTTGATTTCAAAAACGAAATCGGATCGTGTTGATCGGCCAATACCTTTGAAGTCAAAATTCAATATTTAATTTTACTTTATGCTCCGCCGAACATAATGAAATTACTGACAAATCTTACTTCTTTGAATAATGTTCGAACAGACTTTGTTTTAACGTCGTAATTCGTTTACAAAACATTATCTCGTCTGAAATCCAAACTTACTATATAGATACGCGTATATTTTTAATGTCAGAAATACAAGCGCAATCAGTATAATAAAATTCTTTTACGCTCATCGTTATGGCATTGTCGTTTTAAGTTTTAAATGTCTTATTCAACCCTTATTTTTATTTCATTGCGTTGAAAAGTCTGGGAATTAAAATTGTGTGTCTAATGTTTTCATAAAATACGGAGTAAAGTTAATTAAACATTTTAGCCTGTGGCCAAAGTCTAATATTTTTTACTTATATCGTTAAATCACTTTAATAAAAGAAGTCATATTATGAAATACTTATTAATTAAACAGCTAAGCTGTCTTTTTCGACCTTCAGAAGGTTGAAAAATAGCTAACGGTCAGTCTACGTGTCCGAAGTACGTTTGGGTCATGATAAATATAATATACAAACAGATAGATACACATTAAATAGATGAAACTACTTCACTAGAAAAAAAAAAAAAATGTATGAAATTAGAAAACTGTTTAAAGAAAATTTTATTTTTTGTCGATAAATTTACAAAAAGTACACGTGGATGTGATAGAATCTTAGAATTTTGTTAAAACTTTAATTTTAAATTTATTTATTTATTTTTATTATATGTCAGAGAGAAAAAAACAATTTTCAAATAAAAGTGTATGATTTATATGTGTGTTTTAGACTCTGAATGAAGTGAAGAAGCTAGTGTTTTTACAATGATGTTTATTTTTTTTTTCTGTGTACAACTTTTCGTATAGAAATACTTGTCCAAAAGTTTCGATCAGTAACTTTTTGAAACCCGATTCGCCTCTAAATTGTACTTTAAAGAGGTCGTTTTTTGAATTTCTCAATTCTTCAATGTTTTTTTTTGAAAAAAACTACCCAAAATTTGACAAAAACGACTCGAAAACCATCATTTTTTGATC
>JAIPRM010007655.1:0-16913 GCA_025469315.1 Stegophylla sp. TES_Ste_2020 | reverse complement strand
GCGCTCTCTCTCTCTCCCTCTTTCCATTTTTTTTTTTTTTTTTTTTTTGTCGACGTCTCGCGGCGGAGAACGTGTTGAAAACGGCGGCAAAAAGCAATAACGAAAACAAAAGTACGATTCGTCGTGTATTTTCCATGGAAATTAATTAAAAATTATTCAAATTCGAATGTTAATAATGGTTAATTACGTTAAGTGTAATTTGTGCATACATACATACATACATACATACATACATACATACATACATAAACATATATAATTAGTGCAAAAAAAAAAAAAAATACAAAAGGAGTGACCGGCTGTTATTATTGTGCTGCAGACTGGTCAGAGGCTGGTGGAGGAGTCGGCGGCGGGGGCGCGGAGACGCTGTCCTGTTTCGTATGCGGCAAGCGCCTGAGCACCAGGTTGACGTTGAAGCGGCACATCGAACAGCAGCACAACCAGCCTCTGCACTCGGCCGTCTGCAACGTGTGCAACAAAGTGTTCCGCACGCTCAACAGTCTCAACAACCACAAGAGCATTTACCACCGGAAGCCCAAAGCGTACAAGACGGCCATCGGCGGCGGCGGCGGCGGAATCGGGGGTGGCGGCACCAACGTCGGCGGCGGTGCTGCGGCCGCGGGGACGACCACTACCGCGGCGGTATCGTCCGCATCGCCCAACGGTAACAACAATACCACCACGAACAACAACAACAACAACAACAACAATAACAATAACAACGGCGTGTCCACCAGCTCGTCGGGTGCCGCCGCCGCCGCCGCCGCCGCCTCCGTGAAAAACCTTCCGCCTCTGACCATGTGGTACAACAACAACTGACACAAACTACAGAGGAGCGCCTAAAAACCGAAAACTGATTATAATATATATAATTAAATTATAACTACAACAATGACAATATTATAACAATGGCGTTCCAAAAGATTTTGCCGCCGGCAACAATTAATTGCAGTGATGGCCGTCGTCACCGATGGCAAACGATAATAATAATAGTAATAATAATTATAATAATAATAATAATAATAGTTTACCCATGTGACCGGTCACTGTGGGGGCGCATTTTTACCCGCAAGTTGGCAAGACTGGGACGAGGCGAAAACTGCAACAGTATTATAAAATACATATTATTATTAAAAGAGAGAGCTGGGACGACGATTGTGAAGTGCAATAAATACGAATATTATAAACTAAGCTGTATCGTATTATATACAATATTATAATGTACGTAGATATTCGAGTTAAAAATGTGTAAGTTTTCGTAGGTTTTGTTTGTTTTTATATGTATTTTTTTGAATTTTTTTGAATTTTTTTTTGTATTTTTTCGTTGCAACTGTGAACAAGTTATACTAACGACGAATTATTATTATATTATTATTATTATTATTATTATTATTATTCGTTTTATTTTTATGTTTGTTTTTTTTTTATTATTATAATTATTATTATTATTATTATCGAGCTCATAGAATTAGTGTTGTGTATATAATATAAATTATAATTATAATTATAAATGTGTAACTATTTTTTTTTTTTTCGACGTTTTAGACTGTGTTCCGTACTACAAGGTTTAGTTAAACGAAATAATATTTTACGGACTCGATAATGTTATATATTGAACACACACGCGCATATACTACCGTGTTATTTAGAATACATTTACATTATATTTATTACCGACTGTACAAAAATCATAGTAAAAACTCAAGTATTATAATAGACGATATTGTAATAAATAATGCAATATACGTATATATATATATATATATATATTTCAAGTGGCGACAAATCTCACTCATGTGTATTGTGTATCGTTTACCTTCAATCGTGCCAAGTGCAGTTAATTATAATATTTATAACACTGATAATATACATATACAAAACCCGATTTATGTAATTTAGTATACAATAACCTGTAGACTAGTATCAATATAGGTATGTCAAATAACAGCCATTTAGTGTTACTTCTTTGTACTGAAAATATGAATAAAAAGGTATTTTCTTTTATTCTCCTTCTTCGTAGCTCTCAGATGAGTCGAAGTAGCCCAAAAACGTAATAATAGAATTAAAAATCAATTATATAATAGGCAACTTATTCCTCAGGTGTCAGATCAAGACGATAAAATCGTAAAAAAATTTACAACGAGGGATTTCCATGTATATGTTATATAAAAAGAGGGTTGAAGAAATTCCCAAAATTATTCAGAACATAAAACAATATCACACATGTATTTTACAATTTTTCAGGACAAAATGATTTTTATAAAAGATCATGAGTGGTATAGATCTATTTTAATTTTGATGCTCGTCCGGTGGTGTCACTGTTACCTCGGCGAGGAACATCACAAAAGATTTATCATAAGAATATTATAAATACAAATTGCCTATGGGTTTTCAGAATATACTCTAGGATGTAATGAGTAAAAAATGTTGGGAATTTTCGGTTTAACCCATTGAAAGTAGTACTCAGTTATCGACGAAATACTGTATTGTTAACCTTTATACTTTTAGAACAAATTAATTTTAAACAAATTTAAGAGGGCGCTGTACTCGCATTTATTGTCCAACCATCTAACGATCAATATAACAAAATCAAGCTAGGTATGCAGAACATCGATTGTGGCATTATCGAGGTTGATTTTAAGGCTATTATCATAATTAAAAAGAAGAATATTTTCGAGAAATTAATTTTATACATCTTGTCTTACTGCTTGTAATTACATCGTTTGGCAAAGAAATTACAAGTTTTTAAGTTATAGATTTTTAAAATATCCGTGATTTTTCTGTAAAGCAGTATTTTACAAAAACGATATTACCCCGAAAATATTTTACTCTTTAAATACACGTTAACAGGTGTTGTGAACTTCAAATTCACCCTAAATGGCACATTTAATGTTTTGCGTAGCTTAATTTTATTATATTGTTCTCGTTAGACGGGCGGAGACGATGAGAACGACATCCTTTTAAAAACAAAAGTATATTGTGTGGCACTGAACAGCAGGTAAATTATTACGAGTTTTACAAGAGGGCGTCTCTAGCAGTCTAGCAAATGAGTAAACACATCATAAAAATTTACTTTAGTATCTAGTTATATTTTATTTCCTAATCGATTTTTAATGTAATAACTTATAGGTCCGGTTTCCGACGTAAATCATAATAGTTCGAATATTTTGGAAAAAAAAAGAGTTATTTCGTTTACGACCTAATATACGCGACCGTTTACATAAACAATAAACATAATGTATATGTTACACTTCACACCCGTTATTCATCAGAACTAGTTTTAACTAGAGATTACTAGTGTTCACGAGCCCATTTTATTAAAAAATAATGATGAATAAACATCAATGTGAAAACATAAGTTTTTGCGCTTCTCTCAGAATCTGAAAGAAAAAAAAGAAACTTCAATGTAAAAACACTAGCTTCTTCGCTCCACTCTGAATCTAAAATAATTTAATTTTATTCAGGGTTACAAAGAAACAGTTTTTTATTATTAAAATATGAGTTTTAAACATGATTTGAGAGCAATTTTTTTTTTTTTTTAAATGTTAAAACTTCGAATTTTAGGCTTTAAATTTTTCAGTTAAATCTATCTTTTATGAAGTATTGTTCATTCATAGTACATCTCGATTTTTTATTAATTTACAATTTTTTTTTTTTTTTTAAGACGTAAATAACATTTATATACGTTTTTGACGTGGCGCAGATTACATAAACCAATTTTTTTTCTCCCGTTTGTTGGGCGCAAATTACATACGCCCAACGCCGCAACACGTATCGATGTGCTATACACGGTTAGGGATAACGGTACAGTTTTGACATAGCGCCACATGGGAATAAATATGATTTATTTTAAATGCAAAAAACCGTGATCGCCTCCAACAGCTTAACGTAGTATCATCTTTACACCCCCGGTGGTCTACCTAACCTATATAAGGAATATATTATATGTGTGGCTAAATTATTCTGTTCGTTTATTTGTTTTCACCGAGTAGTCAGTACTCGTTTTACACAATAGAATAAACGTGCATAATGCATATCATGTTATATATTATACAAAACGAGGACATTGCAAGGGGTAGAAGGAGAGGGTTATTTTTCCCCAGATCCAAAAACTAATACTCAAAAGTATTTTTATATTTAATCGTGATTGTAGATAATAACATGTTATTCCTTTCGTAAAATGTTAATTATTTGATTTCCATTAAAAGAAGAAATAGGTGTTAATGAATTCATACCGAGTATATTATTATACCATATTCAACCACTTATACGTCTTCATCTATGCAAAAAAAAAATAAATGAAAGTTATGAGTTTAAAAAACCAATGCCAACTAATGTTAACAATTTAATTTATACGTTTTTCGTACAAAACGCGTAGAAGCCACGAAAACTAAATGAATTATGACGACGTGTATTTTTAACACAAATCTGTCTAGTTTAATTAGTATGTGAGAATTCAAAATTAACTACCAATATTTTACAACTTACCTATAAACTAAAAACCACGTAAAGCATATAAAATGCTTTTTAGGTTATAAGAAATTATAACCTAAAAAAAAAAATAGTTTTTATCAAAAGTTTCCTCGCTTATTTTTCTATTCTTGATCAAATTATTTTAAAATTTGGATCAATTAGTATATTTTTATAAGAATTTAAAGTTAAAATTACGGCTCAAATGAGCTCAAATTATTACACAAATGGCAGATTTATTTTCATTTCGTAATATATCCAATTTAAAGTTTTTAAGAGAGAAAAACCTTACACAAGTTTTTAAACTTAAATCTATAATGTTCAGATTTTTCATAGATAATATTTTTTTAAATATAAAATTGTAAATTTTATTAAAGCAACATACCTACGATTTATGCTTTGTAAACTACTCGTATACACTGGCTGTATGTAAACATACTAACATACTCACAATTGGACGAAGATATTCAGGATATTCTTTTATATTTTCTAAATAGACCAGAATAATAAAACTTATGGTTAAGCTAAACCACATCATTTGTTTTTAATTAACAGTCAATGTAGATTTAAAAGCATAACAACTGAACATTAATCAGTAGTACATTATTATATATAATTATATTTACAATAATATTTAACATTTTTAGCCAAAAATGGCAGGAGAAAATACACTTAAATGTTAACATGTTATTCGGTATTTGATTTTGAATGTTTACGAAAACCAGTTTTTGACTATACTTTTAATTCGGGTTTTTTTTTTTTTTTTTTAAGTTTAGTGGTTTTTCTTCAGTCAAGTTGATTTGAGTTAAAAGTCCTTCGTAAAACCTTAAGGCGGCCCTGTATACGAGTATATGTATGTTTATATTGTGAAATTTTGTCGAAGCTGTTTGTACGAAAAAAAAAATAATATCACTTGTTATTTTTTGAGTTATTATTCGAGTTTGACGCAGACCTGCACTTTATCCAAAACTTTAATTGTTATTTTTGAAAATAATTTATTTATAATAATTAGAGGATTTACACATTATTTTCAATAACATATTTCCATTCGACTTTTAACACAGTTACCTATTATTTATATAAGTTTAATTATTTATAATTAAAATGTAAATAACATTCATTAAAAGTCAAGGGCGTAACTAGATTTTCAATTAGTAAGTGGTGGCAGATTTATTTTCAAAGATCGGATAAAAATTAATTGTTACTAAATACAACATGAATTCTAAAATAAATGTATTTTTATATTTTGAGTGGAGTGAAGAAACTAGTGTATTTACAATGATGTTTAATTTTTAATTTTTTTTTTTTTTTCTGTAATAATTTTTTCGTATTTCAATACTTGTCCCAAAGTTTTGACCAGCAAATTTTTGAATGAAAATTTACCCCCAGATTTAAAAAAGTAGTGAGTTCTCAAAAGCTTATCCAAAATTTGAGACCTTAAAAATACGGCAAAAATTGTTTATAGTGTCAATCTTTAAGAAAATTATACCATAGATTATACGATTACACCTACACATTTCTTATTAAACTATATCTGACATTATGTTCTTATACAGTTCAAGAAAATCAATAATAATTGAATACAACTTACAAATGTCAAAATATTTTTATACATGTATGGTATAAAGAAATGAAACGTAATTTTAGCCATCGCAAGGGAGGGGGGTAAGTGCCCTCTACCTTCATCATTACTATACACAAAACACATGATTAAAATCACAATGCACGGTATTTAGTGAACATTGGACTGTCGGAAATATACGAAAATAAAATACTACCGGAAATACATATTGATAAAATAACTGTTGCTCTGTAATATTTATTGTTAGCATATGATCTCGGATGAGGCAATGTTGAATATTTCGTGCAAACAAGATAGAAAAAACAATTCGTCGAACCCTAAATGGAAAACCAAATAAATGCCATAAGAAAAATATCTCCGGAATTTAAACATAAAAAAAAATAATCACTTATTTATTATCATTATCAAAATATCTGTAAATATAAATATGATTATGAAACATAAAATATCGAATCTCAAATTTAATTACATTATTATAATACATGTGTTATATGAATTTAAATTTTATATACCCAATATAAGCTTATGTTTAAAGGAAAGTTTGTATCTATGTTATTTAAAAAACCTAATTTTCATATAATATTATTATTATTTATAAAATATAATTATTATTATTAACTACATGAAAAGCCCTTTGTATTTTTGTAATTAAATAATTGTTTCTACTTTAACACTGTGAATTGGATAAATTTAAGACACCAATGAAACAGATTGATTCATATTTTGTTTTCAGACCAAGTTATTTTTTTTTTGAATATCTACAGGATAAATTAAAAACATACTTAAAATCTATATTATAATTTTGGAGATCTTTTGTCCGATGGTTTATTTAGTGATTTGACAAAGAGAAAACTAGTTATGTAAATGTTTTCACTGATCGATTCTATCGAGTGCCGTAAAACCGTCTCTCATTAACTGAAATAAAAACTAAACAATAACAAGTATGTAAAATAAAAAGTTTTTATCGACATGATTACACTGTCGGGTTTAATCGTAACTGTCTCGTTTTTATAAAGGGTGAAAATGTCATGTGTTAAAATCTATAAATTTTTATCGTTCATACTCAAATTTGAAATAGGTTTTCATTTGTTTCTGGAGTAACTGTAGAGAATTTCGAAAAATTACCACTCTGAATTATCATTTAGAACCAACTTACTGTTGATCTGTAAATCTGTAATCTGTTGACGAAACTTATGTTGACAATCGTTATTAAAATCATCAAATTTTCGTTGGTCGCGTGCGCAGGACTGAAAAAAGTGTTCCCTTGCTTGGCTTGCGGCAAGGTTTTGTGCTCGAAGGCGAGCCTGAAGAGGCACGTGGCTGACAAACACGCGTCCAGACAAGAGGAGTACCGGTGCGCCATATGCGAACGGGTGTACTGTTCGCGGAACTCGCTGATGACTCACATCTACACGTACCACAAGACGCGGCCCACGATGCTGTTGCCGCCACCACCTCACCACGCTCCCCCGCCGCCCACCACTCACTCCGACGTCAAGTTCTAGTATTCGATATTCAAAGGTAAGTGTAAACGGTCGTCGGCCGAAACGTACCCGTTTTTAATTGTTTCATTAATTGACCACTGAAAATGCCAAATCTAATTAATAATAAAATAATTGAAGTAAAATTTTTTGATAAATTATTGATCAAACTCGAGGATTGTTTATTGCGCTGAAATACAAAAAAGAACAATGAGTTGTAAATAAATTTAACTTTTATTCATTTTATCCTTGAAAATTACTCTGTACTAGTACATTTTTGAAAACTTATTAATCAAACTCATTTTTTTTCTTTTCTGTCGTACTCAATACTTTATGATTTTTTTCCGGGATAACGCTCTCATTAACTAGTCATGAAACTAAACTGTAAAGATCATAATTCATAATTAAATATAATTCTAAAACTATTTTAGGACAATCTATTTTACTATACTATTTTACATCAATGCGTTTTAATTTGATCAATTATAATAATATGTAGTAAATCGATAAAATAATATGAGTTTACTATATGACCTTTTATAGCACTTAAAAGCTAAAATATGTTGTAATAAGCAAAAACTGAAAAATATGCAAGTATATACACCGTTAAATTTAAGATTCAGATTCCTTACATTATGAACAGTATTTATATTTGACTCTGTTATTTTAATAATCTTTCAAAAAAAATATGCAAATGTAAAAAGTCTCTAAGCCTACTATAAGTAACGAGTTGTAGGTATTTGATAATACTTTGGCGTAGTTCCAAATGTTAAATGTTAATCAAACATCTACCCGAACTAAGGTTCACAATTTAACATTTTTCAAGGCATATGAATATCACAATAAAATCCAATATTATTCGAACACTATCCTAAGTTCTGGAAATAACGGATTGCGACCCATATTCAAATCGCCCGTATTCTGATCGTTCGATTGCGGTCAGACACACAATTATCCACTAAACGACTTGTGTTTACATATTTAGTAAACCCAGAATAATCCGGCTTTGTCCACGTGATGTTCATAACTTAAATATTAATAATGTACTACTTCAATGCGCGATGGATTTATTTTGACAGTCGTTCACAAATAATTTCAATTGCTTTTGATACCATTACGTACTTTTTGATATTTAAATACATTCTCAGCTTCTGTTTCACAATTATGATCATCAACGTATAAGTTGCTTTGGCTTTTTAAAATTGTACTGTTCAATCTTTTGATGAAACATTTTAATTTTTTTTTCCACCTTTCTACATCATTTGATAACTTTTTATGAAATCTAAATTTAAAGTTAAATAATTTGTTCATATTTTTCACTAAACATTTCGGATGCCTGACCCATTATATTTGAACACTTTAAAAACCGAAAAATCCGGAAAAAAAACAACTGTTTCTCTTTATCTGGACTGACACAGTGGGGCGCTAACGCGACTAATAAATGTTGGAAAGATTAAAATTACGCATGTCTTGTACAAGCACCATTCATGACGAATATTGGCATATAATTTACGGACAGCAATCGGGCGCTCCCCTAAGTTCATCCCTTAGTGGGGCGTAAAATGGAAAGATGCAGGGAGTCTCGCATTTTCGTCTGTACACAGTGTGTCTTGAAGGAATGACGATTTTACACTGAGATAACTAACCTACATAACTCTTGTGGTCCGCACACCCTGTAGCTGTGTAATAAGGTGTCTCACGAGATAGGCGAACACTCCGTGTTCAGCGAGAAGAGAGAACGGAAGGGCCAACGGACTTGTTTGATGTGTGTATAAAAGTTTTTTTTACCCGTATCTTCAAGCGCCGCAGCCCGCCGATTACGCACTACAAAAATCGTTTTCTCCCCTTTCGGCTTTTGCCATTCCGTTTGCCTTCAATATTATGTTGTACTGACATCGCCGATTTTTTTCTTATTTTAAATTCAAAAAACTGTTCCGTTAATATGCGTTTAAATGTCAAACCGATAATCTATTATTGACTACACGCGAATATCGAAATGAATGAGATCGCAGAGTAAGTAATTATAACGTATCATGTGTCCCGCGATCTTATGCCACAATAGAATTACAATCGTAGTCCATCTTTTTTAACTATCCAAAAATAACGTCGTTTAAATTGAAAAACGCGTGACAAGCGTATTAGTTGTAATTTTACTTTTTTTACAACAACAAAATCACATACGTTTGTTATGTTTTATATTATCTTCTTTTTTTTTTATTCTTTTCATTTCCATGATAATAATTTTCAGGTGAAGTAACATTGAAAACAATAATAATTAATGCCGCCACTGCTATTGCCATAATATTATTATAGCTCACTTTAATAAATTGCTACGTTCGTATTGTTTGGATAAAAAATTAAAACGCAAAACGCGCGTCAACCCTCGCACAAGTCAGCGAAACAAATTGTTTTCAATCTCAAATGTAACAACGAGAGAATTCAAATATTAATGCTTTGTTTATTCTCTGATAAGTACAAAAAATTACAATTTTTTCCTGCAGTCGTCTGTCATTTGTTTGTTACTAAATATAAGACATTCTGTAGTGCAATGAACTCGAAAATTGTCACAGACGATCATATATTTTATTCATAGCCTTACAATGTCTACCCTAAAATATATTTTAATTTTACACCAGGCATGTGACAAACGACAGAAACTACTCAGAAATAACCGTGCGACCGCCTCTCTCTACGAGAGGAGTTCATTCGCTACATATCACTGCATATATTAGGTATATCAAGTGAAATGATAACAGAATATATTATTTCTTTATAATACAATATACTACATAAATCTAACTTGGAGTGTTAAGTTCGGAAATAATTCCATATTTATAGTTAGAAGAATATCCATAGATGAATGTTTTGTAAAATGACGTATTCAATTATTAAATATCATCCTCGATTTCAACGCTAAAAAAGATTCGGCCGTAGATACCTGATATATCAATTGTCCTGGATGCATTTTACAAAAATTGACTTGTAATAATATTAAGTGTTTCACTTCAATAGTAATATAACGTATTAAAGATATATAAAAGCCATACAGGAGCTCAGATATCAGCACGCAGGCACGTTTTTGTTCTTTATGTCGGCCTCTTATCCACCCGACAACTTCATTCCTGGCCTTGTTGTCAGCGATTCGGGACCAATTTTTGTAGAATCTCTCCTAGTAATACAACATTTATTCATTACGGCTTAAAACGCTAGCTGGTTCATGAATACGTTACGTACTCGTGTCCTCATCGAATTCTAGTGGTGACAATCTTACCGAAAGATTTGCTGTCAGTTAAGAGTTCGAGTCAGGGACTCCAACTGGTATGTCATGCCAATTAGAAACTTTTGTGTTGTTTTTTTATCTTTTAAACACTAGCCACGTGCTTTTTAAAAAGTAGTTTTTACAACTATACTATGCGCGTCGAAATTCAGATTTTTAATTAGTTTTCTTTCACTGTGTTTTGAACAGGGTACCAGATACTACCACCGCCAGCCAACGGCGGCATCAACGAACCACAAGACTGTCCGTACTGCCGGCGGACGTTCAGCTGTTACTATTCGCTGAAAAGGCACTTTCAAGACAAACACGAGCGGTCGGACACTCTGTACGTGTGCGAATTCTGCCGACGGCGGTATCGGACCAAGAACAGTCTGACCACGCACAAAAGCCTCCAGCACCGGGGCTCGGCGGTGGCGCTCAAGCGTCTGATAAAATCCGTGGCGGTCACGGCTGCCACCGTTCCGGTAACGACGCTTTTGCAGCCGCCGCCACCTGCAGCTGAGTCGAATCCGCTCGCTTCGCCCGAGTCTCCGCCGCCGCCGCCACCGCCGCCAGAAGTGGTCATCGCGGTCAACGGTCTCCACTGTGCTCCTCCTCTGCAGCTGTCGGCTGCGATCTCCGCCACCGCGACAGACTTCTTTTAGGCGAATACCTCGTCGTCCGTCTTTTAGTCTACGTATCAATTAATTCTATTATTATTATTATTATTATTATCATCATTATTATTATTATGAATTAACATTATCTTGGAAGCGCGTGTTATTGTGTCACGATTACGGTAGATAGTTCGCGATGCCGCCGTCGTCGCACCGGAAACGACGGGAACGACGACCGCCGACAGGAACACACACACACACACACATACACACACATACACCGGAAACGCGTACGTACTCGTGTCCTGAGCATGCACGTTGTTCCGGTAGCTCTCCTGTCGAGTCGTCACCACTCGTTTCCAGTGCAACACAAGCGAGTAAAATATTTAGGGTAGAAAAAAAAACATCGGCCTGGGGAAGGGTGGTTTAATTTATTTTAATTTTTTTATTATTATTTTTTTCCTGCGTGAACGGTGTGAAAACTCAATTTTTCCGGACGTTTCTCTTCTAGCCTATCCATAAGGCATTTCCAATAAATATATAATATACATTATTATATATATAGGTATTATGTAAAAATTAATTGTATTGATACAATATTAATTCTTGGTAAAAAAAAAAAAAAAAATGTTATTTTTTATTTACTTTTTGCGTACTGCAATTTGACTGACATGATTGATCTACATAATTTTTTTTTATTATTATTATTTTAAATTTAACGATTGTAATTTACTTATAAGGACATATCATTAAAAGCTACTAATATTATTATTATTTCCCTGCTCTATCGTAATAAGTCTTATTAGGGGTAGGGGGGCGAGGTGGAATTCACGCATATTCCGAGAGAAAAATAAAAATTTAGTGATTTCCCCCACCGTCAGCGTGCGTGCGCACTCGCACAATATAATTTGACAATATTTGTTTATTATTATTACTATTATTGTTTGTATAAATATCGATGGAATGCTAGTCTTCGTTTTTTTTTTTTTCAAATATAAGTTTTTAGCGTTTTGGGTGGGTAAAAATACTTCCTTGAGGCAAAACTATCAAAAAATAAATAAATAATACTCGAACAACAACAGACTATCAATATTATTATTCGATACACAAAAACATAAGTGTATTATAATTATTATATCTTTTTAAATATATAATTATTATTATTATTATTATTATTATTATCATTACAGCATGTGATCGGTTAAATTATCATTAACAATATAATATTATCATATTACAATATAACGAAGGGCCTTAAACTTACTACATAGGAATCTGACAGGATACTTAATAACAATAATAATAGTATCACTATTATTATTATTATTTAATTCGCATTATTATTACTATTTATACAATTATACACACATTTTCTACTGTTATTACGTCATAGTTCTCGTTTTTTCTTATTTTTTTTTTTTTTACAGTTGATGATATTTGTTGTTACACACTACATAATATTATATATAATAGACTCTAATATACAAATAAAATATAATATACAGACTGACAGAAACATTGGGTATTATATTTCATTATTTAGTTATAAAATAACACGCATTCTGTTTAAATATTATTATCATGTATGATATCATATTATATTAAAATTGTTAATCCGTTGAAATAATTATTATTATACTATATGAATACAAACTCAAAGTAATAGTACATTTCATACAATAACCGCTGCCATATGTGATCAGTTTTTATTTTTATTTTATATAATATATATTATTATACATATATTACACTTATTTTGTCAATGTACATTCCGATAGGTACCAATAACATGTTATTTATTTTGTACAATTAAACCCGTGTAAATATATTACCTAGTAAGTTATTTGGAGGAAAAAATGCATTGTGTTTGTCCATTATCTATTTGTTACGGGGACACTTGTTAGTTTCAATGGTAACTTCCAGACATTTTTAAGCACAAAGTCTTTTTTTTATATTTAAAGTTTATTTTATTGTCTTTTTTTTTTTTTTTCTTATGACTTTGTATTACAGTCATTATATAATTACTATTATTATATAATTAAATATACTTAGTACAAGTACAGTGTAAAAGGGTAGATATTGTGCCAATTTACAAAGATATTTTTTTTTATGGATAAGCATATAATAAGATTTTCGAATAATATATAGTTTTGACTTTTGTCTGTGTAATGATATTATATATATATATATTTATATAATATTATATATACATAAACGATCAATTATTCTTATGTTTGTAGATACAGTTAAGATTTATTATAATTACAATATTATATATATTTATTATATATATAATATGTGTAATGTAAGTATATTCGTAATGATTAAGGACGTAGCGCACACACGATTTATAAAATGAATTTTTGTGGCATTTTTTTTTCGTTTGGCCTTAAAATGACCGCGAGATTTACGTGTGAAATAGAAAATAACAATCGAAATTCAGTACAAACAAAAAAACAACTAGAAATTTTCAAAAATAGTCGAACTTGTTGCTCAATGATAGAAACAGTGTTTCACTGCAGTTTTAAAGAATCTGTAGTTCCACATAACCTATAGTTTGTTTCCCCAGATTAATTTTCTTTTTCTTAATGTTGTGTTTTTACATATTATTTATCTAAAAAATATATACTGAATTTGATTTATTGTAATAGATTTAAATAACTGACAGAGTTAATGGGCATTAGACAATTGACATCGGTTTTCATCAAATAATATCTGTTCTGTTCCTTATCACTTGCAGACACACATTATTATTTTTATTATTATTATAATTATGTTTACCTTAACCTCTATACCTAGTATCAATTTTTTATCAGGGTGTATACTTAAAAAAAAAAAAAAAATAGAACAAAATGTATGATTTTATTTTATTGTGCTACACAGTACCAATTATTAACTTTTAAATAATAAATATTTACAATACCATTATTATTATACTGTTTTGCAATATGATACATTATATCGCCGAACGATGTGTGTATTATATTGTATTGATATTATTTTATATTAAAATAAATAATAACATGATATACCGTACGAAGAATTGTGCTTCTCATTAATGTTTACCAATTTTTTTTTTTCTTATACAACTTGTTTAAAAGTTACTTGTTTTTAACTACAAAAATGTTCTATACCGGATTGGTTATGGTTTACCTGCTATAGCTAAATTTTATAATATTTAGATAGTTCTTTCAGTGAAATCTTTACATTGTTATGTTAATTTTTATACACACACATTACAAACAAAAAATAGATTTTACATACCAAATAATGTAATATTTTATGATCATTGTAATTATTTAGTATATTATATTATATGAACACACTATTTTTTCTCAAAAACAAAGTATAAATAATAATTATAATAATATCATGTTTTGGGTATGTATACACACAACAAAAATGAGTACAATCATGAGTATATATATATATTTTTTTCTTTGAAAAATTAATCCATCTACCTCAATAGCTACTAATTATTTGCAATAACTAATGATTGCATTTAAGTAACAAATTAATTATTAAAAACGTACAATAACAATAAAATAAATATACTGTGTTTTATATATGCATTGTAAATGTGTGTGTAAGTATATATATATATATACATACACACATATATATGTATATGAAAAAAATTGTAAAATTACTTTAGATATATATATACACTTGTTTGCTATCATTTTAACATTTTGGGAATATATATAATTTTATGTATATTATACATAAACTCATTTTAAAAAAAGAATACCAATACCATGGAAATAATATATTTTTAAATAATTATACTATGTTTTTATTAGTCAAAATTATTGGATGTGTTGACGAATTTTTCAATGTGCAATGTGTATTTAATAAAATTATGTACAATTCGAAAAAAAATTATTATACTGTGTTATAATATGTAAGCATATATGAAATGTTGTTTTCAATTTATTTCAACACCGTTTCTGGTGCAATAGTCCTGTCTTCGTCTCCGTTGTCACTGCCACACTGATAAAACCGTTCGCAGTTCTCTCCGTTCCTTCCGGTCGTTTCGGCCGATTCCAAACGTTTTTTGAATTCCTCGGGAATCTGATCGTTTTTAGTGACTTGGGCGATCATTCTGTGGATGAGAAAAATTTTTAATAAGTTAAATAATGAACTAACTATATCTGCATTTGTCATTTTTAACAAAAGTAGAGTTAATTCGACAACTGGTAGGCAACCCTTTTCTAAGACTCAAAATGTACACGAAGTCACGAAGTCGATCAAAAATACTATATCGATATCTCTAAATATTTAAAATCCATAAATATAAAAGTAGGTACTTGAAAACTTACGCAGATAACAATCGTTTGTCCATTTTAGGTCCATCGGGTTCGTTCTGAGACATTACTTCGCAGACAGACCTTTCAACACAAGCAGACTTCTGATTGTAAATGCTAGCCACTACATCGCACACCAAACACGCTTTTAAATTGATCCGTTGTCCTTTGTTGTTAAACTGTGTAGAAAACAATAATTGTTAACACAAGGAATAATTTTGTTTAAAAAATTCTTTAAACTAGAGTATTTTAAGCCAATTTTTAAAATATAATTTTAAATCTATACATGCTAATATTTCATCCCAATTGTCTCAATCTGTACAAGTTGAATACGCTATACTGATTTTTAGATATAAAATAAAAACTCAAGTGATGATTACACTTACTTATAACAGGTTTTACGCTATAGTTATTATTATGAAAATATAAATGAATAAACCAAACTAAAACAAAGATCCCATTTTATCAATTTAAAGTAGATATTTTAAGTATTTAATTCTAAAAAAGCTCAACAGGTTAAATCTGTTTAAGCACTGCAACTCAAAAACTGAACATAATTTTTTAAAAACTACTTTTTCTCTTCGTATGCTTTGTAAAAATTTATTATATTTCAAAGAGCAAAGATGTAGTGTAAATCGTACTTTCTTCCATATCAGTAAAATCTCTGTGAATTATTTTTATTAACTTGTTACATGAATGACATGTATGAGATTATTTTACCGAGCCGAACGGCTAGAGTTCTCTACTGAATCACAAAATAGAAAATCAGATTTATGTCTGCAGCTCTAATCTAATTAATTGCTGTCTTTCCTCTAATTAATTGCTGTCTTTCCAGTCACTACACGAATATGAATTAATATGGGAAGCATAAATATACCTATATCTATACATTTGCAATAGACATGGCAGCACATACATGTGCAGGACCAATAATTATTATAGTACCTAGTAATAATAATAAATTTCAAAAATAATTTTAATGACGATTTGGTGTATTTAAAAATAATTTTATTATACTTAACAACCAACGTCTACTGGAGCAAAAAAAAAGTGCTGTTTGTAGTGATCCTAAATTAGGGCTGCCATTCGTCCCGATTTAGCCGGGACACTACCGGTTTTATGCAAGCTGTCCCGTTATTCATGAAGTCCCGGTCGGGACAAATGATAATACCGGTTTTATGAAATAAGTCCCATGTTTTG
>JAIPRM010007654.1:0-16916 GCA_025469315.1 Stegophylla sp. TES_Ste_2020 | reverse complement strand
AACGATTCGGAAACCATCATTTTTTGATCCGCACTATATTAAAATTTAAATATAGATAGAAAATCATATAAGAAAGATTTTGGCTCAAGAAAATTTTGAAAATGTGAAAAAAAATTTTGGACATTTTTCTATTATTTTTTTTTCTCATTTATTTTTTATATTATTAACTTCCCTCGTTCAGAATAGTTTTATTGAAGAAATGATTTATCGTTTCTTTAAAATTCAATACACCCGTCAAGAGAATCCCACCCGTCGTGCGAAGAACACCTATCGTGTGAAGCATGTTCGGCTTTTTTGTCATGCGGTGTGCTAAAACTAATTATTTGTCACGATTTTTGTCCCACAATGGGCAGAAAAAACACGAATTTCTATCTCACATATCGAAAATTAAACTTTTAGTGTACGCGTGACAAAAATATTATTACACCCTATCTATTATAAAATGATTGTGAGGTTTTTCTCGATATAATACACATTTATGACACTTTATTGTACTACGTGTATTGTAGACAGATCGTTTAGATCACAAGATATGTAAAAACTCTTAGAGATTTTTTATCAGTTCCTTTAGTTTTGTTTAGTTATGTTATTACGCCAAATGTTATTATATATATAAAAAAAAAAATTCAGTTGCTTGGTCCTTTAATTTTTCGCTCCTGAATTTAGATCTTGATCACCTCAAAGATTTTGATAGGTGGACGCCCTTGTTTGCTTTACACCGTGAATGAAACCGCATGATGAATAACGTGAAACTCGGACGAGTCGGCGTCAAACATGAAGCGTGTGACGTAAAAGCGTTGTCATTTCTTACAAAAATTTACCTTGTAGAAAAAAAAAAAGCCTAAATGACTAAACTTCGGTACATCATAACGAACAACGCTAAAAACGCAAATTTTTCCGAAACAAATTTGGATCCCATTTCGGAACGGATTCCTTTTTTCCACGAAAAACGTCACAAAAGCCCCTAGTACCTAATAACATTCGTCATTATTCTGTCGGTATATATTCTGAGGAGAAAGGGGTATGAAGAGTAGGACGTATTGTATACGAACTGCGGACCGAGATGCTGCTGCGGCCAATGATTCGGATTTCGGGTGGACACACATAATAATAATAATAATAATAATAATAATAATAATATTATGATGAAATGCAATACATTATTATCATGTACTACTTGTACGGCGTATCGTATAAATATTACAGTAGTAGTACACGCCGGTGCAGTGTCCGTCGGCCGAGAGAGAGAGAGAGAGGGTTGTTCTACGCCGCAGATATATTCATTTTTCTTTTCCGTTCACGACAATACACAATACGCGTAACAGACCGCAGATAGATATCAGGTCCACGCGAATATATTATATTACAATAATATAATACGATGTGTATACACGCGTTATACTACATAATAATATACGTTATATGAATACTGGGGTAGGTGGGTGGGGGGGGAAATGATAATAATAAAAAGTTTTCCGACGAATGTTTACGTATACACATAATATGTATATTGCATTATATTATACATATTATGCATAGATCGAACGTATGTCGTATATTATTATGAGAGCCGGACGAGATGATGAGAGAGAGAGAGAGAGAGAGAGAGAAATGGACGAAAAATAACCTGACAAGTATCTCGATATCTCCCTCTATCGGCTGTGCTCCGCGGAGGCTGTACTATGGACCAATATACGTATACATAGGGATGGATTTGCACAAAAAGCACGCACATTCCATTATACCCCATTACATAATATATGTATATAATGTACGCGCGTGTGCGCACGCTGCTCTCGGACATGCCTCATGCGCCTCCGACCCGCCCCTCGCTCGACCACCGCGACGACCGAAAGTCCGCCGCCTCGTTTGATTATTTTTCAACGCCGTCCACCACCCCCTCTCGGGGGCCACCACCGCGTGTTATTATACTATACGTATGTACTACCTACTACTACTACTTCTGTCGTAATATACTATTTCCCGTGCATATGTGTGTGTGTGTGTGTACGGATGTTTATAATAATATATTATATTGTAATGCGTGAGCGTGCGTGCGGAGGGACGGTGAAATTCGGTGTGGGAAAAAATAGAGAGAGAGAGAGAGAGAGATAAAAAAAAGAAACTCGGTGATTCGGTTTCGTTAACAAAAAGCTTTTTTCCATTTGTGCGCGTCTCTTATTTATTTGCTTTTTTCTTCTTTTCTCCCAGTTCATTTTCTCCTCTTTTTTTCGCCACCCGCTTGCCCGACGATATTGTATATTCACACACACACGTAGAATATAATATACGCGTATATACAAAACATGTACAGCACACACACAACACCGTATTATATATTATATCGATTGTAGTTCTGGCAACGCGCGGCGGCAGCGGCGGCGAGCGTATCGTTTTATTTGGATTCGCATCAATGACGGCGCGTGCGCGATCGCGTGGTTTACGTCAAGTGGTGTATTATGCATACGTTCCCCGACCGCGAGCCAACGGGGTGTTTATTTTTTCTTTTGTACATTATCTTTGTACACTTACATTATCTTTTTATTTATTCTCTCGGCGTACAGTGCCCCGCCCGCCACCACCGACAGTCACCACGTCGCCGCCGCCGCCGTCCTAATCCGCGCGCGCGTAAATAAATAATAATTATAACAAGACGTAATAACGGCGCTCGCGGCATTTGTCGCATTCAACGCCGAAATGAAAACTGTACCGCGACGGCGTAGTGCCAACGTTTTATTATTATTATTATTATATGTTTTTACTTTTCATACGAGCGGTAAATACGGCCGTAAGTGCTCGGCGCGTACGTTGTGTCGAGTGCTTCTCGGTTTTTTTGTCGAGATACGTTTTTACCGAATGGAACGCCACTCGCTCAGAGTCACAGTGTTTGAGTGAGTGCGTGGAACCGCGGAACGCTGTACTACGTACCTATGCGTAATGCGTGTATAATATATATTATTATAGGTACTTATACACGTGTGTACTTTGCGCCGCACAACAACGCAGCCGGAAGAACGTCTTAAAAAATATTATTTTTTTTCTTTTGCAATTTAACCGTCGTTTTACATTACACAATACACATATATTTTACACACTGTATGTATAATGTAGAAATAAATACGCGTTTTGTATACCCTTTCACATTGTAGATTGGTCATCGCGATGCGGCTCGTACTTCGTTCACAACTGATATGACTGTACAAGAACAAAAAATGAAATTTCAGAGAACAAACCGAATTAAAAACCGTAAAATATTAAAATGGAATTGACTGATCTTTTGGTCAGTATAGGGGCGTCATTTGGGGGGTGACACGAGTGTGCATTTGCCCTACTCTTGATTTTGAAATAGCTAATACAATTGATTATGAATTATATATTAATATATTCATAATCAATGCTAATACATTATGTTCCTATATCCAATAGAAATCAACATAATATACGGCCATGAGACATGTAATTATAGGCTCACCGGGATGTGAAAAATGATACGATTCTTTATTCGTAGGAATTAATTAAGTCAACTCTATCTTATAAGAAATTCGTGAAAATTATCGTACAATAAAATTGTTTGGCCGGTTATTATACTGTCCTACCCTAGAAAATATTGAAATGACACTCCTGAGTAAGGACTCGTCCGACATTAGTCTACGATATACGTCTGTATCAAAATGTAATATTGTATACGATTTCTCCTACCAATTATTTCTTTTTTTTATTTATCTCCTAAAAGTTTAAGTCTTTATAAGAAATAAAACACTGTATGAGAATAATTGAATTTAAAATAACCGGACATACTTCGCGCTACGGGTATTATTCGTTCTTCAAGTTAGTTACTCATGGTGGGTGTGTAGAGTTTTAAAGAGACGATAAATCAATTCTTCAATCATACGGATTTGAACGATGAATCAATATTATTGATTTATATTTCAATTTAGAACAATAGTAATAGTAGTCATTCTCAACACACTCACCAAGAGTATCTGACCCAAAGAGTGAAGAATATCCTTAGAGTGAAGTATGTCCGGCTCTCTTGACTATATTTCACTTTGCTTTACTTTACTTTTTTTTATTTAATAAAAAAGAAAGGGGGAAAAAAATTAATAAGAAAAAATTGTGTTAGAAAAATGTGAACTTTTTTTTCACATTTTCAAAATTTTCATGCACCAAAATGTTTCTTATATTATCTATGTTTCAATTAAAGATGTTGATGAATTTCCCAGTGATATTTATCTATAACGTGTGTTGAGTTTAGTAATGGACTTTTACGTCGAAATAATTCGAATTTACCCTTTTGTTCATACAGAAATCTGAATGCATTAAAGAGATAATAAATTCTGCTGCGGCGCGTCCTCTTAAGTATTATTACGTATACATATATGTAATATACTTAATTAGTTACAATGCACACATATAATAACGTTCACCTGTATATGCTTTAAAAACGATTTGAATATAGAGATACTCATAGGATTTAATTAATTTACATTTTGCGGAAGATTTGATGGAATTGTTTAGTGACTTTCTAATTCATTTGTTCGTGGACCTAAACGATTATGACAAATCAAAAGGGACCGAATGAAGCAAATCTATTGGAGACAAAAGGATCGGAATAATGGATCATTTACATGAATAGAGGAGGAGTATAATGATGTAAGTAAACGCATTATTTGAAAATGTTATTTTACATTCATTAACATACGAGTGAAGAAGAGGGAGCGAGCGAATGTATTGTTATCAAGAGTGGAGGAATCCTTATTCTATGTAATAAATCGTTGTGGCGACGAAACGTTTTGTAGCATGTCAGGAAAAACGCGTAAAATGCCTTTACTGAGCGCCTTAAAATCGGTTGGTATCGAATCGGTATAGACCATAGGTTCCAAAAGTATATATGTAGAAAATCTTTTAATAATACACCAATTTCATCGAAAATAAAAATATTAAAAACCATTGGTAAATAGAAATAAAATATTGCAACGTAAATATTCTTAGAAAAATAAACTGTATAAAATTGCTATTTTGAAATTTTCTAAGTGTAATTGAGTAAAATTTTTTTACCAAAATATTAAATTAAATATGAAATATCTGTAGTCTTTATCATTAGTCTTTAGAAAAAAAAAATGCATAATTTGACTATCTTTATTATTATCTTAGGAAATATCACAATGAGTAATCTTCGGTGGAACATTCAGTATACATACTTTACAGTAACAATTAATATATTAAAGTATTGTTATTTATGGTGATTTTTGAGCTCTATCTTGATTTAAAGTTATTTTTTTAATTATTCAAATTTTAGCTTCAGAAAATCATTCATAGAATTCATACTTGTATGTGAGGTTTTTTTTTTTGTGTATTTATGGTTTTTAAAGATATTTCGTTAATTTTGAGTTAAAAGTGTTATTTTTTTAGCATATATTATCTTCACGAGATAAACAAAACAATTACGTTGAGTTAAAAAACCCTATGTTATTTGCTCATCGCGAATTTCTACAAAACAGGATTTGAATTATTCGAAATCAACGACTTCATCGCTAGAGATAGAATAATAATTTTGAACGGCTAAAATATTTATTTATAGTCCCTTCTAAAGGCATTAACCGTAAGCAATTTATAAGTGAACTGGAGTGGGGCTTTGAGCGGCTTTAGGGGTTAAGCCCATACCCCCAAGTCTCCCGTATTTCCACTTATGTTGTCGAATCTTTATTCGGCAACTACGAATAATATTTTTTGTCTTCGCCGCTCTACAATCCGTCAACTGTCCAGTCAAATGGGTTCTAGCTCATTATAATCCCATATTTTACCAATATAAAGTGTACTGATGACTGGGACGGTATTTTAATTTTATTATTCCGTCTGTCTGGAGTCCATGTACACGTGAATTATTGAAATGTATATATACAGTATGTAAATTAATTGGAAATTCAGTAGTTATTATTCATAATATAATGCAGATATTGAAGTTCCATTTTTTTTTTAACATAATATGTGACTTATAGCCCATATTTTATAATGGTTAAAAAAATTCCAAAATTCAAAACCGCAAAAAAATTTTTTTGAAAAATTTCGAAAATAGCCACTTTGTAGAATTACTTATAAGTTACTCAGAGAAAAAAAAATTGAAATCGGTTGAATTTTGAATGATTGAGCATTTTATATTCAAAAAACACAGTAAAGTGTAAAATTGTATGATTTTTAAACTTTTAAATATATAACTAATAATATGATATTAGTAATGAAGTACACACAACTCTTTAATATTTTTTATAATATTTTTGTTATTTTTATAAATGTTCAAAATGCCCCCCATTGACTGCTATACATAACTCAATTTTATACAACTATGATCTTTGTAATGAAATTATGCGTGTAATTTGCTGTGTTTTTTGAAAAATAAAATACTCTCATTCATTCAAAATTCAACCGATTTCAAAATTGTTTTTTTCCCTGAGTAACTTATAAGTAATTCTACAAAGTGGCTATTTTCGAAGTTTTTTAAACATTTTTTTTGAATATTCAAAAAATTTTTTTTGGCGGTTTTGAAATTTGGATTTTTTTAACCATGGTGAAAGATGGGCTATAAGTCACATATTATGTTAAAAAAAATGGAACTTCAATATCTGCATTATATTAGGAGTAACAACCACTGACTTTACAATATTAATTTACATATTGTGTATACATATACAGTGAAACCTCTGAATAGCGGACACTCTCGGTCACTAAAATTTCGTCCGTTATTCGGAGGTGTCCGCTATTCAGAGGGGATTTCAGCATGCAATGAATACACCTCCGTTCCCAAATAAATGTCCGCTATTGGGAAGTGTCCGCTATTTAGAGGTGTCCGTTAAGGGAGGTTTCACTGTATATTTAATGTAGCAAATTAGCATATTTTAGTGTTTTTAATATTAAAGCGCTAAAAAGTAAATGCTACATTTTCTGACATCTGATTTCGGTGTCAAATGGTTGAATATTATAGTCAGTTTCACCTAGTGACTGCACGTAGTTCGTGTGTCTCTCGAAAATCGAATGACTGAGACTAATACGTTTTTTTTTTCAAATTTGACTGCAACACGGAAACTGCGCACCGGAGGTATTTCACGTCGACCGACCATACGCGGTCTTCTTCGTTTACCCGCTGTGTCTTGTGAATAGGAGAACTCACGATTCCCCGTCGCGATCATCGGCGATCCGATCGATTCATAGCGATCGCATTCACACCAGACCCGTTGAACACTACCCGTGTACCAGACGTACGTGCGTTTCACGTGTACGACCCACGTCAGCGCGCGTAAAACCGAGAAACTAACACATCTGTCTTTTCTTTTCTGTCTTTTATTTTCTGTATTTTTTTTCCTTTTGTATCTCCTTCGTTTTTCTTTTCAATCATTATTCCTCGCATTGTCTACAGCGCCGCCGGTACCATCACGCAGCCAGCCGTGTGGTGTGGAAAAAAGGACGCGTTGGATTCATGACATATATTTTGTCATTCGACCGATAATGCGTACGCGTCTACAGGGCGTTTATCATATTGTGTGTGTGTAAACGTTTCACGGACAACAGTAACGGGTTTCGAGATTCCCTCGTCGGGCAAAAGAAGAACATTATTATTTATTGAAGAAATCTAATGCGTCAAATATTTTGATGATATTTGAATTTAAGGAAGGCGCTAAAATAAAGGAGATGGAAATCAGATTGGTTTAAAAGAAGGTAGGACATTTCAATCACACGTATTCTACAGGGTGATCCAGTGACGCAACCAGGGGAGGGGTTTGGGGGTTGCACTCCCTTCGAAATTATTTTAACGGTCCAAGTTTAATAGTGACTTAAAGTACAATCACATGTATTTTATACTATAAATATTTTTATATTTCTATATGAATAATTTGAATATCTCAATAAAAAGGTTTTTTTTTTTATCTATTTTGATTTGTAGTTATAAAAAAATCACAACTGCTACAACTGTTGTACCAATGCAACTTATATAAAAACAGTTTTTTTTTACCTCACAAATAGAAGTTAGCGCTTTTATAATGATGGTTACTTCTTTTTTATCTCTACGAACACTATTTTGTATAGTAGGTATACTGTATAGCTTGTCTAAATGTTTCATTTAGCAACTTGATAAATCATAAATTTACACTGAATGGTACTTCAAAGAGTTAATTTTACTTAAAAATTATAGTTTAAGTATATTATTATTACAAAATAAATTATATTTTACTCAGCCAGTTTTATATCCCACTTTTCACTGAGAATCGGAAAAAATAGTGATAATTTTGAAAAATAATCTATTTGAAGCAGTGGTTCCCAACCTTTTCTATTCTACACCCGCTTTTGTAGATTTTCAAAAATCTTGCACCTCCCCTCTCCTATAAATGAAAAAAATGTATCACCTTTTTTGTATACTTTACAAATAAACTACACAATATTCGGAATGATAACTTTTTTATTGATGGTAATGATTATAATATATGATTAACAGTAAATAATATAACGGATTAATAAATGAATATGAATAATTGTAGAAATAAATTAGTATAAAATAATAATAATAAGTTATGTTTAGCGACTAGACACTGATTGCAATCTCTATCTGTTATCGATACCCAATAACGGTCGTTATTAATTTTTAATTTTTCTCTACACTAATTAAAAATTTTACTTTGTGATAACTGTTTGCGCCTCTCCAGCAATTTGTTCACGCCTCACTTGGGGGGCGCGCTCCCTTGTTGGGAAACACTGATTTAAAGTATCATCTAGATCCGAATTCTGATTCAAAAAGTTTCTGATCGAAACTATTGGTCAAATAATTCTATATGAAAACATCTACAGAGAGAGAAAATCATAGCTATAACCAGTACTTGAATTTGGGGAGGACACGGGGGACGAGGACGGAGTACCCCTTTTATTTGTTAAATATTTTTAGCGTTCCCCTACTCATTTTTAAAAAATCACCCAACGGTTGTATGAGATATTACAATTTTTGGAGACGCTATTTTTTTTTTGCGTCCTCTTCTAATTTTTTGTAAAATTCAAGCACTCGTTTCACTCAGAATCTAAAATTAAAAAAAAAAAATCGACGCATTGACACAACTAAGATAAAAACATTTGGGGGGGGGAGGACTTACATACACCCCGAAAAAAATACATTAAACCTTATTTGATTTTCAAAATTTCCGAGAGGATCATGAGTAGTTTTGAGGGGGTTCAGCCCCCACTCCCCAAATTACGCTTATGCACACCTATGCAATAAATTAATGACACTCGTTTTGTCGCACCACGTGAAATTATTACGGATATTATCAGCTGCGCACTTCTGATTATTTTGAATAAATACCGTATATCTACTGGTTAATGTCGTATATTCTGTGTTCTTGTGAAAATATCCCAAAATATTTTATGTAAAATTATTATATTTGATTGATTATGATATTAGTGATATCGATAAATCTTTTTTTATTAATTATTAAAACATTGAACTTAAACAGCTTGATTAAATAAAAGAAACAAAAAAAAAACAAAAAGGGATGTGCAGCGCATCCATCCATAGCTTAAAGCAGTGGTAGCGAACTTATGGCACGCGTGCCAAAGTTGGCACATATACCGAATTCCAATGACACGTGAGAAAAATTTTAATAAACCTATTCTCATTCTGAGTGGAGCGTAAAAGCTTATGATTTTACAACACTGTTTTGTGCAAAATATACTTATCCATATATTTCAATCAGCAACTTTTTGAAACCGAATTCAGTTCTAGGTCAAAATTTAGATAGATGGTGGTTTTTCAAAATTCGAATTTTTCCAAATGTCGACACAGCATAAAATGTTATTTCACTTCATTTTATTTCGGTTTTATTTCGATACTTGTTTACATTAGAAAATTTGATACCAACCAGTTAATTTGTTGAATATTATTATTATGCTAACCACGGTAAATCAATACATGTACCTAAGTCAATAAACGTAATTTTTTGTAATGATATTTATTTTTGATGTTTGTAACCATCGTAACGATAGCTCCACTCACAATCGTTTTATTAAAGAACTATTTTATCGTGTCTTTGAAAGTTCAATAAGTATACACCCACAAAGAACATCCCACCTAACTACATAAGGAGTGATGAATACCCATGATGTAATGTATATCTGGATATTTTACACTTGAAATGTACGTAGGTATATAAAAATGCTCATAATTTTGTTTATATTTTTTTTTTTTTGGGTAATCCCGGTTAAGGAAAATACTACCACTTTGTTTATTTATTTTACTGACGGCTCTGACGTGTTTCTTGTAGCAATGTGGAATAGGTAAAAGTCATAAAAGTTAAACACTTTGAAAGTTAGTAAAAATGATATTTTATTAATACACTTGTTAATTTATAAAGAATAATATTCGTTAATATTTAAAAATAATTACACAGAAAATTTGAAGACAGTGATTTAAAAACTGCCTGAGACAATAAGTAAGGTGAGCACTAGAGCTGGCGGCGATGTGAAGCGCGCGGGCGACACGACCAGATAGTGTTCGAGGCTGGGTAAACTTAAGTCTAATTTTGTGGTTCAACAGTGCTCGGATTTATACAAAAACTATGAGCGCTGTTTTACCCTTTCTAATAATACACACGAGGTTATTTGGGAAGAGGATGTAAAAGTGAAGGTTAGAGATTGGCACGTGTATGTAATAATTATGTAAATTTAGTAAATGCGTAATCGATAGATGGTCGGTTTACTACAGGAGGGTGGGAGCACGCAGGTAGTTTTGATATGCTCGATTGCAAAATTTTGGCACTATAACTAAAAAAAGTTCGCCGCCCCTGGTTTATAGTATACCCTCTGGTCTTTTTACGACTACAGCACTGACTACAGGGTGGCTGTGACGACGGATTCGCCGACGAGTCTTATTATAATAAATCCTTGCGCGCATCCATCTATCTACACACGTACGTTTATAATAATGACGACGATGACGATTATAATGATATGACGTACACACACACACACACACACATACAGGTGAACGCCGCATTGTCTACCGAGACCGCCACCGAGTGTGCATGGCACTTTATATAATATTATAATATAGTACGAGACCCGTACGCTCAGCGTCTGGACACAAGTGAAAACAAACGAAGTAAAAACCCCTCGGAGACCACCAGGTGTATATAATAATAATAATAATACAATGGCCGTCATTGTACGTCCGGCCGCGTATATCTGTATATCATCCGTATTTTTATTGTTGTATAAGTCGAATATGACCCCGTGGTGTTGAGGAATGCAGTCGCGCGGCGTTTCGTGTTTGCCCGACGACGACGACGACCGTTCGGTGGCGGTTGTTTCGGACGCTCTCGCACAGTTACACCGGGCACACGGACGTATATTATGTACAATATAATATATATATATATATATTGTATATACACCGAATTTATTATACTGTGTACCGTCGAAGAATAATAAAATAATTATTTTCACGGGATTTATAAAACACTCTCGGGGGGACTCGGCGCGGTTTCCACCTCGCTGGCCTGCGACAATTATCATAACTCGTTCAAGGCTCGCGCGCACACACGTGCAAACGGCGTGTAATACACACACTCACACACACACGGTAATACTGTAGAGTGTAGTGTATTATAGGCGTATACCTCGGCAGCTCTCGTTACAGGACAACAAGTTCGTAGTTACATTATTATGATAACCGGCTTCGTGTTAATGATGAACAAAATACACTTAAAGTACGTACTTGTATGATATTAACTGCGCGTACTTATGCATAATTACGAACGAGTGTTGTTCAGAGGAATAAACGGTGTGTGGGGGGGGGGAAATTTAGGTCGATTTTGGTTTTTGAATGGGGTAGACAAAAGTTTTGACCGCCTCGGCGCACATAAATCTGATGCGAATAAACATCTCGCTCCACTCGTTAAGTTTTTTTCCCCATATTTCCACGTTATTTTACATAATTTTGTATTGATAATCATTATGGACTCAATTATTTCGAATTCGTGGAAAATATTAACCACGAAACAGAGTAGTGGCCAATCGGTTATAGGGTCTAATTTTTTTGGAGCAATTAGGGTATACTTTGTTTTGTTTTGTTTTTTTTGGGGGGGGAGGAGGGGAGAAAGGGCTAAAATATTGATATGTTTGATGTAGTCCCCGCCCCCTTCCAATGGCGTTAACCCTATGCAATTTATAAAACATCAAGGAGCTTTAAGTTTTTTTTTTTTTTTGTGGGGTAAACCCCCTCAACCCCTATATAGTTGTGCCTATGTCCACTAATTAAAATAACTATAGGTAATTAATACAATTAGGTAAGCAAACCATCAACATTTTCCATGCTAAAAAAAAAGTGTATTTAAATTAATAGGAGAATAATATATAATTTTAAATAATGATGTAACGCGTCATATGCCACGGGTAAATTCATCATTAAGTGCAGATTAGGACAAGTACAAGATTATGATAATATAATTGATAGTTATTTAGTTAAATATCAATCGATTACCCATCTCTGACCCTGACCAATACTTAGACGGACATCGGCTCGCTGTCGACCACGAGAGAAAGCCCACCCAGTTACCTCATATTATGTCACTTGATAGGTGTAGTAATGAGATTATATTTCTTCAGAAATTGTACAGCAGGATGTGGGTTTTTTTTAATAAAGAAACAAATTTGAATAGTTTAAAAATAGGTAGAGACAATATTTCAATCACATATATTCTAAATATAATACAATATATAAGCCACTCACTCGACCACTTACAATCTGATCACAAATTTTTAAGACCGACATAACGTATGAACTTGAAATATGAAATGGCGTTTTTTTTTAACGCTCAAGATGTGCAGTAAGTGAGATTAAAGAGATAAAGGTTTAGTTTAAGCGGATTAATACGTTCACTGCTAGTTCATATTCGTCCTTACTGGACCGTCAACTACCTATGTGTTGACACCGGCGTGTACTCATCATTTTCTGCGATTAACAGCGAATAATAACTGTGCCAAGAAGATTATGAAATAAAAAAATCGCGAGCATACGTGCGCAAATTGTATCACAACTATAATCCGCACGGTTCCCCAATAAATGCGTACACCGATATATAAAAAGGTTTAGCCATAACTATTAGTATTCAGAGTATGTCACGCTTAATTCTAAAAAAATGTAGTCGTAATTTTATTCGCATTATACTTAAAGAGATCATTTTTCGGAAATTTTATAGTTTTTCAATAATCAAGGAAAAGCTACTTCATTTTTAGATTCTGAACGAAATGAAGAAGCTAGTGTTTTTACAATGATGTTTATTTTTTTTAATTTTTTTTTCTGTGTACAACTTTTTGTATGGAAATACTTGTCCAAAAGTTTCGATCAGCAATTTTTTGAAACCCTCTATATTGTACTTTAGAGAGGCCACTTTTTGAATTTCTCAATTCTTAAATTTTTTTTTTTTTTGGGAAAATCTACCCAAAATTTGACAAAAATGACTCGGAAACCATCATTTTTTGATCCGAACAATATGAAAATTTAAACATAGATAGAAAATAATATAAGAAAGATTTTGGCGCAAGAAAATTTTGGAAATGCGAAAAAAATTTTGGACATTTTTCTAATATATATTTTTTCTTATTAATTTTTTTATTATTAACTTTCTTCGTTCAGAATCGTTTTATTGAAGAAATGATTTATCGTTTCTTTAAAATTCAATACACCCGTCAAGAGAATCCCACCCGACGTGCGAAGAACACCCCGTCGAGCGAAGTACACACTTTTTAATATAAAATTCGATAAGTGGTACCGTAAACTAGATTTAACGAAATTAATTTTAGTTATTAAGTTATCACTTTAAAACTGGTAGTACTAGGTAATTTCAATTATTGTCAAAACTAATGTAATTAAAACAAAAAATATGATTGATTTTGAGATAAATATAGAAATTTGAAAATATTGGAAATGTCTAGTTATATGTGAGTTTTTTACTAATAAAATGTTAAATTCATGATACTCGTAATATGATCTATTACTTTTTATTTTAAATAAAAATTAGAAGAAAACGAATTTATCACGAAAATAACATTTATTTATTAATAAAAAAAACCTTATGTAACTTTTATTTTTTTAATCGATTAGAAATTTTACTATCAAAAGAATCCTCACGTTCTACCTGTGATCAAATTTGGTTTACTAAATAACTTTTTACAAGCATTTAAAGCTTGAATAAAATTATGCTTTAAATTACTGTTTTTCCAAAATATGGTTTATTACTTTTGATTATTATTTCGTAACGTATTCAATTTACTGTTTATAATTTTTAGGGTAAAAAAATATATACAATCATACCTACACATAGGTCAACTTATATTTAAACTTTTGATAAAATCAGAAATTATTCAGTCATGCAATTTTTCTACATAGGTACTGAATATAAAACTGACAATTATTGTTTTGTATAATAATGAGCTTCGCTCAAAGTCATTTTATTGAAGAAAATATTAATTGTTTCTTTTAAACTGAACAAAACCACCAAGAACATCCCACCCGAGCAGCGAAGACTACCCATTGTGTTTATGGTGCGAATTATGTCTGATTTTTTTTTTTCAGAAAAATTTCTATCATTTTCAAAGTTCTATACTGAACTCAAAACGTGCCAAATAATTTTACCAAATACCTTTGCACTTGACTGTTTTTAATAATTAGTGCAAATTTTTGAAGTTTTTATCTTTATCATTTTTGAAATTATGTTAAAAAACTTAATGCTTGGAGAAATATATATATATATATATATATATATATATATATATATAGCAATATCTTATTTAAAAAGATACTGTATGGAACCTTTGGACTAGTATTTCTACCTGAAAAGTGTCTTAATTCATTTAGAATAAAAAACACATAATATGTTTGTAAAACATTCTTCGCTTCACTCAGAAACAAAAATAATCAAGAATTATTTTCATTAGAAATAATATGTAATAGTGATTTCTTATAAAATGTTTATGTACAAAAATTCAAATCGATTTATTTTTCGATAAATCAAAATCAAAAAATTTGGTCGTCCCTCGTAATTCACCACCTAGGGCTATATATCATATATATCCTGGTTTGCCCCAGGGTAAATTCATCCCTGCGTACTATGCCGCATTATACGCGTATTATTAAGGGCTGAAGTTATACGTGTATATTTACACAAATGCGTGTCCATTGTACGCGACGTGTGTTTGTGCGCACGCATTATACGTATCATACTATAATATTGTACACATCAATTTATGTGAGAGAATATTATACATTTTCGAATGTTACCCAGAACAAGGAGATTATAGAGAACGCGGGCCCCAAAAGCTGTAACTGGTGAGATAAAACGCGTACCTGTATAATACCTGCCTACATTCACGCACGGTCTGTGTGTACTGACTGTAGTGTGTGTATATTCGGTGGTATTTACAACGACGACGACGACGACGACGACGACGGTCGTGTTGTGTCAAAGTGTGAATACAATGGGATTATCCTGGATTGTAACTGTTCCGTGTCTACTGCGTACGAACGCGGGATTTACAATGAATTATAATAATATACATATAGCACACACGTCGTAGGTACCATTTCGTTTAACGTATGAGTTGTATAATATTTAATATTTTTATTTATTTATTTTTTAGATTATGAACAACGAAGTGAAGAAGCTAGTGTTTTTACAATGATGTGTATTTAATTATTTTTTTTTCTGTGTATAACTTTTTGTATGGAAATACTTGTCCAAAAGTTTCGATCAATAACTTTTTGAAACCGGATTTGCCTCTAGATTGTACTTTAGAGCGATCATTTTTTGAATTTCTCAATTCTTCAATTTTTTTTTTTTCGAAAAAAATACCCAAAATTTGACAAAAAAGACTCGGAAGTCATAATTTTTTGATCCGAATTTTATGAAAATTTAAACATAGATAGAAAATCATATAAAAAAGATTTTGGTGCAAGGAAATTTTGAAAATGTGAAAAAAAACTTTGGACATTTTTCGAAAAATTTTTTTTTTTCTTATATTATGTATTAACTTACTTCGTTCAGAATCGTTTTACTGAAGAAATGATTTATCGTTTCTTTTTTAATATTTGGAGTTAAATTGTTGCAACTAATTTTTATCAAATCGTTAAGATTCGTTTTTACCGAAATCTGAAATTATTTTTTTGTAAAGTTCATATTCGAAAAACAGCTTTGAATATATATTGATTTATATATCGTTTAAAACTTTAAAATGTAGAAGCTGTTTATTAATTCAGAGTATTTGTATAAAGAAAAATATTTAGATTAATGAAGACTACTACCTACTAGAAATGTGGATGTGGAGGAGGGTGACGAGGACAAGATGGATTGATAAGAAGAGTAATGAGAGAGTGTTGGAGGAAGTTGGCGAGAGAAGACAGATGATGAAAGCAATAAATAGTAGACAAATTAAGCTTGTAGGTCACCTCATGAGACATAATGACTTTATTACCAACATATTAGAAGGAAAGGTTGCAGGAAAGAAAACCAGAGGAAGACCAAGAAAGAAATATTTCAAAGAAATCCAGAAGTCCATGAACTGTAAAACATTTTATGAAATGAAAATTGTTGCACTGGACAGGGAAGAATGGCTTCAACGACAAGGCGTTGTCTTTAGAGAATGATGATGATGATGACTACCTACTTAGGTATTTTTCTCCAAATAATTTGTGTTTAGTTTCATAATGCTTTTAGATTCTGAACGAAGTGAAGAAGCTAGTGTTTTTACAATGATGTTTATTTATTTATTATTTTTTTTTTCTGCGCACAACTTTTCGTATAGAAATACTTGTCCAAAAGTTTCGATCAATAACTTTTTGAAACCGGATTTGCATCTAGATTGTACTTTAGAGAGGTCATTTTTTG
>JAIPRM010007653.1:0-16917 GCA_025469315.1 Stegophylla sp. TES_Ste_2020 | reverse complement strand
TTGGACATTTTTCGAAAAATTTTTTTTTTCTTATATTATTAATTTCCTTTGTTCAGAATCGTTTTACTGAAGAAATGATTTATCGTTTCTTTAAAATTTAATACGCCCGTCAAGAGAATAATACCCGTCGTGCGAAGTACACCCATCGTGCGAAGTATGTCCGCTTTTTTTTATTATTATTATCATTATTATTATTATCATACTGGTAACCGAACTAAGGAGCCGTATATATGTCAGTGAATTATATTTACTTATTTTTTTTACCACATTAAAATTATTGAAATTAATCAATTTTATTCATTATATATATATATAAAAAAAAGACAAATACAAAAATCCTTCAGGCCCTGTCGACTGAGAAAAAACATACTACTTGCTCGGCCTGTAGGTCATCATTTCAGTGTTCCCCTGAAATGATGGTACACTTCATAGGAGAAATACCGAAAAGTGTGACACGTTATAGATTCTGAGTGCAACGAAAATTTACAATGATTTTCTTTAAAATTTTATCGTTAATTCGTGTTCAATTTTTCCTCATTCCACCTATCTTCGTCGAAATAATTTAAATATCACATATCTATATTTATAGATTAGATTCTGAACAATGTGAGGAACCTAGTATTTTTACAATGATGTTTATTATTTATTTATTTATTAAGTTTTTACCAGTAACTTTTTGAAACCGGATTTGTCTCTACTTGGTATTTTAAAGAGGTCATTTTTTGCATTTCTCAATTCATACATTTTTTTTTTTTTTTTAGGAATAAATCACCAAAATTTGTCAAAAAAGACTCGAAACCCATCATCTTTTGATCTAAATTTTATGAAAATTTAAACATAGATAAGCAATAATATGAGAAACATTAAAAAAAATTGAGAATGTGAAAAAACTTTTGGATATTTTTTTAACATTTTTTTCTTATTAATATTTTTTCCTTATCTTTATTTATTAGATATATAAAATAAAGTAAAGTATGGACAAAAAACTGGACATACTTCGCACCACGGATATCCATCGTTCTTTGGGTCAAATACTATTGGTGGGTATATTGAAAATGACAACTATTATTGTTCTTTTATATTATTAGCTTTCTTTGTTCAGAATCGTCTCATTGAAGAAATGATTTATCATTTCTTTATTATTCTACTTATCCACCAAGAGTATCTGACCCGAGAAGCGAAGAATACACGTGGTGCAAAGTATGTCCGATTTTTTTATTTGAACATAACACTTACCTATGGTCGTTGGTTGAACTTCTATTCCAATTTTGAATCGTCGTATCATATAAGATAATCGAACATATCGGTATAGTCTATGTACTAAATTTCATAATGATCGTTTTGAATCATTTATTTTTTATGTGTTTTGAAGTGTGTAATTTTATGTAAAGCTAATAATTTCCGTCAATATATTAAATTTAAACGAATAAAAAACATCTTTTAAATTGTCGATTGTTTTTTTTATTATTTAAACATATGAGTAAGTTTGTATTCAATTGTCAGGTCTTAAAATCAAGACATTAAAATTTTATGTATGTAGTAAAAACTTACAAAAAAAGAGAAATTTTCAATATTTTCAAAGTACTATACTTATTTTCAAATAGGTCAAATATTTTTTAAATTTTTATAAAGCATACGTGTGATTATGTTTTTGTAGTTGGTGTTGGGGGAGTCCTCAAGTTTCAAGTTCCACTTTTTCTTTTTTTTTTTTAAGTTATGTTAAAAAACTAAAACATTTTATGTTTAAAAAATCAGGTTATTGGCATAATTTAATGTTTTTCTTCACTTTTTTCATAATTTTTCAATATGCTTAGAAATAAAGAATTTTGAAAAATCACCACTCAAAAGTATTAATTAGATGAAATTTTCGGTATTTTATTGGATGAAACTTTTAAACCATTATTTCTTCCTGAAATCGTGTTTCCACTCACAAAAAAAAGTTTTCACAGAAAGAGAGAAAAATAAAAAAAAATGTTTACTTTGCACCTTGGGGTGTTCTACTAAACTAAAAAATAATTTTCTTGCTTCACTCGAAAAGTCTCTTTTCAACCTTTTTTGTATCATTATCTTAATAATACTATTTTCAATTTAAAAAATACATTTTGATTGACTACAAGTTTTTATTTTATTAATGTTATGTTCTTTAATATAATATGGTTTATGCCACAAAAAAACTATAACAGCTCTTTTTTACATTTAATAAACCATTTTATACACAAATGTTTTTTTATTTATTTTTATTACATATTCATATAAATCAAATAAATTTAATATGTATAATTAGGTAAAATTTGTTCATATGCAAAATAACCACGGTTGTAAATAGATCTATAGGCTATAACCATAACTACTAAAATTATTTTATCATTCCATTTTATAATTCATAATCAATTATTCATCAATTATAAATCATAATTGATTTCTTATCTAATTTTTCATGAATATACTAAATATTTCGAACTATTTGTATGGAGGTATATTTCATACTTTGTATTTTATAGCAAAATAATAATACTGGGGAAAAAATGAGTGGAAGGATATAACCCCTCCATCTTGCGCACGCCACTGTGAGTCATATACATTTTAAAAAAATTATCTTATTTAATATATTCATCATTATAAAACCGATACATTCTCCGTTCCAAGTTGAATTTAAAAATACTCCGAGCAGGATCTATTCCCATAATCTAGAGCCATAAATGTGTCACTGGAAAGTGTGTGTGGGAAGGGCCTTATTTATTGAAGATGAAAAGTAGGTCATGAATGTGGTGCTGATGCAACAGGGATCGTATAACACATCCCTATTGTGTTTCGATTTCTAATAGATTTCCACAGATCGCAATCGTTTTTAATGTATATTTAATGTTTATATTATGTAAACTGGAGACTGTCATTGTATGACGTGATAATGATATATTTATTCGGTTAAACCGTGATGAGCACGCGACTGAGATGGACCGATAGGAATATTGACCACGCGTGCAGTGGTTGAAGTGGGGTGGGATACGGGGGGATGCGATCCCTCTACTTCTTTTCGTCAGCATTTTCCATCCCTCCACTTATTTTGAGTAAAATTATTCATCCCTCTTGGATTTTGAAAAACTAATCGATTTTTACTGTAAACACAGTGACGTAGCAACATTTTTCTTTGAAAAATATCTTTGAATAATGTTTTTTTTCTTCATAAAAAATAAATTAGGTACTTTATCGAAATAATTGAATTGAAAAATCATTAAAGCAAATCTGTAAAGCATTTTCTATATAAATGGTGGAAAAACAGTTGAAGGACTTTAAGAATATTTAGATTGTAGATTAAACGGATTATATCAAAAGAATCCGACTGTGAATAATTTTGTTCTAACATTATTGTTAACTAAGAGAAACTTGAACATGCTTTCACAACGCCCTTTATACTATTTAATTTCAATGTCTCAAACGATCTGTATAAAAATAAATATGTTGGTCTACCTTACAGTAAATCCAAAGCAAATTTTATTTTATTTAGTGTTATTCTCATTAAATGTATAATTAATAGTTGAGATAGTTCATAAGTCTGTTCACTTTTTTATTTTATTCATTAGGTTAGCATAAACAAAAAGATTTAAAATAATGTGTTCAGTAACCTTGTGTTGAGCATGTCATTTTTTCAACGATTTAAAAAGAGACTTATTTTTAGACTATATTTTTCATTGTGTTTTTTTCTTTTTGAAGATTATTAAATTAGAATTATATTATAGAAATTGAGTGTTTTAAATAGATTACTAACCTAACCTATAATATTATATTAAAATTTTTTAAAGCTTCCATTTTTTTTTTTTTATAAAAACACTAAATTTAAGAATCAATAGTGTCAGTTTCATCTCCCCACTAATTTTTATCCACCTCGAACACTGCACGCGAGCCTTACATGGGAGGGAAGATAGAAATTCCCGTTTAGAGGGTTATGAGTCTTTTTCATCCAGCGCTTAGAATTGTTTGACTTTTACGTTTGAAAATTTAATAGCCGACGGTGACTATCGTGCACCGAGTACTACGTTGACGAAACACGTGCGTGCGTGACCGTTGTTTTACGAGCGAATGCGCTGGAAAAATAAAATAATACGTTCTGCAAATAGACGTTTTTTTTTTTTTTTTTTTTAACTCGACTTGTCGCGAAAAATAATACGCGGAAACACATTGTGTACGTCGTCGGCAGCATTTCACATCCGCCGCCTCTTCGGATTCTATTTGTTCTCGACTCGATCGAGTGCGCCTACACGTGCGTTTTATATTTTATTACGTGCACTCTTTACCGCGTATAATTTCGTCGTCACAATGATTCGTCGAACGGTAAAAAATTCATTTTATTCTTCTCCCTCGATCGCGTAACGTTTTCCCGGGAACGGTGACATAAAGGCAGGCGTTGAAATAAAATAAATACGTCGTACGCACGCGTCGTTGTGTCTAGAGTTCGATTGTCCAAGACAGGAATTAAAACTTTTAAGATTTTCCCACTTTTCGATTTCGGTTATTAAATACTATTATAAAATCAAAGCTCCCGTTCAATTTCCGGTACTTGAAAACATACAACATTTAGATTATGTGTTAATTCCGATTGAAACCGGTGTAACAGGCGATTTTACCCCTCCCCCCCTGGTAAAAATATCCTAGGATATTTCTGTAAAAAGAACCTAGGATATTTATAACCCCTGGAAAAATTTTGTGGGGGTAAAAATAACACAGGGAAATTATGCCCTCGGTAAAATATTTTGCTAAGGAGTGGGTTATTTTTTTACCCCCCTGGCGAAAAAATTTTACCAGGGGGTAAAAATAACCTATGATATTTATACCTTCTTGATGAAAAATTTTACCGGGGAGTAAAAATATCCTAGGATATTTTTATCGGGGAGGGGGGAATATTTAGGAAGTATAATAATTCTATGACACCGGTTCTAACTTAATTTGTTTTACTCAGAAAAAATACGTAACATGCACATGAATTGAAAATTATGTATAAACTATCAGTATCATTATTTATAGTGTAATATAACAATGTGATTGTTTTCAAATTTTAGAATTATTTTTAAGATCCGAAATAAATTAGATTTTTTTAAAAAAGCCTACAAATACCACACTCATAGAATACGAGTATGATGTTGCACTACTAGTATTCCTTTACAATTTTTTTTTTTTTTTAATAACAATTGTAGTCTGTATTATGTATTATAAGAACCGAACAGAGTATTTTATAATCAATAATAAATAATTATTTAAATACGATTTAGATTCTGGTTAGGACTTTCTTTTGTTCATTTCCAGTTCCTGATTGTAGGTTTTTGTTTTTTTTTTCTATTAGTAGAGTACGAAGGTTTCTCAATTTTAAATTTGTTTTATACCAGGAAGAGCAATTTTTATTACGTGCATTTTTGCATTTATATTAAATTTATTTAAAATTAAATTGTTTTTTTTTTTTTTTTTTTTAATGTGTTATGTACGTAAGTAAGTTTATTATTTTTAAATGTTATCATAAAATATATTAATACATTTGAAAATAATAATTTGTAATTAATAATATAATAATTATATCAACATCCTATCTGGAGTGTTACCTACCTATTAATTTAATATTAGTCTGTAAGAATGAATCACATAAATTATTATCTCTTGATATTTAACTTATCGCTAAGTTTCGTATAAAAAATGACATATTGTAGACTTATATTAGGTATACACGTTCTCAAAGTAATTAATCGTTTCATGTCAATCGTTTCATAGTGTTTCAATATTTAATTGATATATTTTCTTATTTAATTATTAGGTAATTTGAGATCAATGAAATATAATATAGCCATTATAATATATTGAATATATATTAATAATCATTTGGACTTTAAGTTTTATAATATATTTTTTTATTTATTCATTTTTTTTTTGTGAGATTTATAAAGTTATAACGTCTTAACTAAAATATTTATAGTATAAAAATAATTATTTTAGACTTTAAATAAAAAGTAGAAAAATAATATAATCTCAGATAATGGTGTAAATTTGTAGTCCACAGAAGCAGGCGTAGATAATTGTTTTCATCAACTATATATTTTCCCGCAAAGATTTATTATCCTAACTCGTTCCTCTAATAATTGATACTGACGATACAAGAAATTATTATATATTATTATGTTGTAATTCATTAGCTCGTTAGTAATTTATAATTTAGTACACTTTCGTCGTTCATCTAAGTCTCTAATATTTAAAACCAGTATAATAATTGTGAACGATATGTTTTAAATTTGATCAATTCTTTTTAGGATACAAATATTTTTTTAATCAAATATATGTATCTAGTATCTATAGTATCTTGTATCCGTTACTAATTCAAAAATATTGAAGTATGTTTTTCATTTTTTATCTAGAAACAAAAAGTGACAGTATCTATATAATTTATATGTTTTTTTTGTAGTACATTTTCTACTCTTGCCTATACGTGATAAGGAATAATTACGTTTATTATTAGAATAACAAAAATTGACATAAAAATAATCCAAAATTATGGTATGCAAAGGTATGAATAATTCGCTGGCCAATTATAATTTTTCATTTCAACCTCAAAATTCCAGTGACAGTTAATCAAAAAAAAACCCAAAACGAAGCCAAAAATGACAAAATTTGAATAAACGTGTCGAAAATATAAACATAGGAAAATATTTTAATGCTTTATAGTTTCAATACGTATTACTCCACAGAATATAAATGTAACCAAGAAATACTAGGGGGAATTCAGACTTAAAACTAACTGTGTTGGAAGTCTAAATCATAATTAAAAAGTATTATTTTCCTATTAACACTATTATTTAAATTCATCACTTGGTTCAGATTTTGAGAACGGTTTGATAATAATAATAAAAACATTATTTCTAAAATTAAAATAGTTAATGGTAATAAATTGTTGTAATTGTAGTAGGATAATGTGAAGACACAACGCGTATATAAAATGTTTATAGTATATTATATTAAATTATATTTATTATTTAATTTATTTTGTGCGTACTATATTTAAACAAACATAATTACATGCCTATAGTAGTTTATACAAAAGCACTGAGTAATAAAATGTAAAGATGAAAAAATGAATACACCAATCATATAGATAAAGGTCACGATACCAACATTTTACAATATCTTTTTTTTACTATTCCCACATACTTTTTAATATAACTTAAATTATCAGTTTTAAACCCAGTATTCTTTAAATTTTCCGTTGGAGATAAGCTCAAATACATTTTTGTTCAATCCTAATGCCATTTTGAGTGAGCAAATTATTAAGAGAAATCTTTTTTTTTTCTAAAACCTACAATTGCCATTATAAAGAACAAAATCAAAAAAAAAATAAGATTCGAGAAAATTTAATACCTAGTGGTAAAATGGTTGCACTTTGGCGATGCGGGATGTAGGTACTACCAAAATTTGAATCTAGTTACCTCGACGCGTCGGCTCGATGAGTGCTACATTTATTTAAAAGTGTTTTTATTTATATTTTATACGCTTATATAAATATTATGTGCCGGCGAGGAAAAATTCCTTTTTTCACATTTATATAACACGCGCGTTTCGAATGCGGTACATTTCCACGTCAATGCGGACACGCGGTTCGTTTATACTGACCGACAATAATTATATCAGTATTATTATAATATTATACCGCCGAACTCGTATAAAAACTCGATCGGAACGTCCGCGTGTCGTTTGCTTAAGTGCTCGAGACTCGATTCTTGTACCGGAGAACCGGTCGCCTGTGTAATTTTACTTCGGACTAACGATAAATCATCGCAGGGGGAAAGTATTTTAATGGAAGGATTTAATTAAAACTCAGATTTTATGTTCTTACTAAAAGAGCAAAAAAAAAAGGTATAAATGGACTAATATTTTTATTTTTTTTTTTTTGTTAACAGTGAAAATATACATATAGCGTACATTTTATTCTTATGTTAATATAGACACATTATATGATACTCGTAGAAGATATTAGCTATAGTTCTCTGTTTCAGAGAATTCCGTACGGTTTCATAAGTATTACGAAACACGTTTTTCGGATATCTGAATAAAATAATGTAAAACACAGTGTTATAGGTTTTTTATATCCGTAAAAAATTGTTAGTCTCGTATGCACTCAAAATCAGTATCGAAATGGGTATTTTACTTTATGATGTTTTTTATACTCGTAAATGTTTCCATAAATGTGCCAAGTAAATCTATCATTGTAAGATATTTCACACAGTATTAAAAATCCAAAACTAAATATGCTTTTAATAGAAAATTTTCGGTATCGTTTGAATTTTTAGAGCCGAAATTTGTGAAACTGGGAAACGCTTTTGGTAAAATAAAAACCTATTTTGATAGATTTAATATTTAAAATTGTATGTAAAACGGACTTTCGAATTAAGTCGGATTACTTCATTCCATAGATATTCGTTGCGTTTAAGGTAGAATGCTAACTATTAAAATAATCAGATAGGAACATTCCTTCGAATTAAAACTTAAGTAAAATAATATTAGATTTTAATTTGAGTGAAAAAACTAGTTGTTTTATTTTGATGTAATCACTTAAGTGTAGTGGGTAAATTATATTTTTGAACTTCTGGTAGAAAGCTTTGTTTGCATAATGGTGCTCTGAGTGATAATTTTTCGAAATTCTCAATTGTTTTTCCAATTTCAACAAATTAAAAATAATAATTATAGAATTTCAGAATTACTTCTGTTTTTTTCTCAAATTCAATTTAAAGTTCTTATTTTTGTGAATTGAATATGTAACACATCATATGTAAACTTTTTTTATACGATTTTAAAGTAAGAATATGTATGAAACTGATGTATTTCTGAAATTTATTTTTACAAATATATTCCTAACCTAATTGTCTTAAAGATTAGCTCAATGAATAAATTTTTACAAGTGTTAATGCTTATAATCACTGATTTATTTTCATTATTATTTCATAACGTTTTCAATTTAATATTTTACGGTTTATAAGTCGTATACAAACACATGTATTTACATTTTAAGTAAAAAAAATAAACATTTGTTTTTAAAAGTTCAGTTCTTCACTTAAATTTTTCTATATTTATATAAATTAAAAAAAAAAAAATAGTTAACTTGCCGGACAATTTTTATGTTGTCCCAAAGGTAACAATTTTTCATTACGGCTCTTAGGTGTATTAAAGAAAAAAATATTTGTACAATAATGCACATTATCCTAAGTAAAGTAACGTATGGAACTAAAGTGCAACTAGCAGTCTAGATGCATTCATATTTATTAAATTTTTCAAAATTCTATAATTTTTTAAAGTTTTTGAACAAAATTACTATTCGAAGTTTGTAAAAAAATATTTGCAAATTCTTTAAAGTGATACTTCCTTGATCATTTTTATAACATATCTTGGTAATAATATTTTTACTAATTTTTATTTAGAACATTCAAATGTCTAACTCAAAACCAGGGGCGTATTCATCCCATCTTCCGAGGGGAGGGAGCAGAATCCTAACTCATATTAAACTTTTAAAATATATGTCCTTTAACTGCAGTGTTTCTAAATAGTAAATTTTAAAGAAAGTAACACTTAAAAATTTCCGCTCACTCAGATCACAGATTATATGAATTCAATCGCGATCAGTTTGGTCGACTTTTATAAGAATCTAAGTCGACCATTATAAAAATAATTTAAACCATTATTAGTCACAAGTCACATATTATATTATGTAATTCAACATTTACAATCCGAAATTAAAAGGAAATTAAACGAGTTTAAAATCATGAGCTTATTGAACAGTTGTTAATAAATCCATTTTCGATGTTGAAAAATGAAATTGGAAATTTATTTGAGCAATATAAAACCATTTAGGAACAGTTATTTATAACAGTACAAAATGGTTCAATACTTAAGATTATTTAAGCAATTTCGTAAGCAAGAATGTATTAAAAAATGTCGAAATATATTTGAGATTGCCTATCATATAAATCATAACTTTATTTTTAGGTTCAACTTAGCTATGTGAGTCAATATTTTCAAGTACAAAATATTTAAAAAACAAAATGTTGGTAAAATATAACTGACAGTAAATTAGAGTAAAGTTGTAGAATAGCTATTTAATTTTGTGGCAAAGTCCATTTACAGAAATCCCATTCCAGATAGAACATTTATTTTATAAGCGTAGGTACCTACTTAAATTTTTCATTTTTTAATAAAATGTTAAGGTATACTCACATTTAATTATTAAATACACCAAAATAGTGTAACTCCGTTATTCAAAACTTAACATGACGTAAGAATTAGTGACTGGAATATATACAAATGGTTTCACTTTACCTTCTTTATATCGGATTTATGAACAAGATGATAATTATATTTTTAATAAAATCGATAATCGTGGTTTTATTCAGTAATTACAGATTTTAGAATATAAGACATCATTTTTTCCCTAAAAAATAAACTGTATTTTAGATTCTGAACGAAGTGAAGGGAGCTAGTGTTTTTATAATGATGTTTATTAATTTATTTTTATTATTATTTTTTTTCTTTAAATGATTTTTTGTATGGAAATACTTATCCAAAAATCTTGACCAGCAAATTTTTGACACCGGATTTGTTTCTAGTTGGTATTTTAGAGAAGTCATTTTTTAAATTTCTCAATTCTTCAATTTTTTTGGGTGGAGGAAAAACTACACAAAATTTTTCAAAAAAGACTCAGAAACCATCATTTTTTGATCCAAACTTCATGCAAAATTAAACATAGATAGACAATAATATGAGAAACATTTAAGCTCAAGAAAATTTTGAAAATATTAAAAAAAATTGGAAATTTTTCTAATATTTTTCTTTTCTCATTATTTTTTTTTTTCTTTACATATTTGATAAAAATAAAAAGTAAAGTTAAATATAGACAAGAAAGTCGGGCCTCGTGCATACTTCGCACCACGGATATTCTTTGCTCTTCGGGTTAGATACTCTTAATGGGTGTGTTGAAAATGATGGCTATTATTGTCCTTTATTAACTATTTTTTTTTAATAACTCTTTCATTCAGAATCGTCTCACTGAAGAAATTATGTATCGTTTATTTAAAATTCTAAACACCCACTAAGAGTATCTGATCAAAGCAGTGAACAAAATCGGTGGTGCGAAATATGTTCGACTTTCTTTTTTAAAATTATTGACTTATTAAATAAAATAACCAATTTTAATAATAGCAAAATACCTAGGTATACATGAAACATTAAAAATTTCCAAGAGGGTTATCGGCCCTCCCTTGTTTACGGCATTGCTCAAAATCTGGGTGAAGAAATTGTAGTTTTTTTTTTTAAATACGTATAATTGTATTTCAAAGTTCTGTGGTCTCTTTTATATAAATACGGTTTCGGCTGAATGTTTTAAATATTACTCATCACCGCAAGTGGAAATTATATTGGTTTTTTTTAAATAAGAAACGGGAAATAGCATTTTGGGCAAATTGAAAATGGAAATTTCGATCAAACACGACTAAATTGAAATCGTAATGCTTTATCAGCACAATAGTGCCAAGGAATAATTCGTACATTGTATATTGAACGAATAAAATTGTGCAATTCAAATGAACGAGTATGAAAATCGCAATGTAATAACAAAATACAACGCGATAAAAACGTTGTGTGAGAGTATATTTTTTCAATTTTTTTCTAGCGCATAATTCTACTCATATTTAAATAATAAAACAAAAATATACAAACAAAAGCGGGGAAAAAAAGGTCAATATTAAACGTCAGAATAGTGTAAATAATCGTAATTTTTAACGTGTAAATCCATTACAGAAACAAGAATCCTGCACAAAAAAGGCCTATAATAAGCCTATAATACTGTGTGTGTGTGTGTGTGTGTGGGTGGATGTGTGCGTGAGCCGTATTGTTTGAAATATTAAAATATTAAATCTTACCATGTTTACAGAAATATAATATTTACACGAGGAGGAGAACGGAACGAGGAAAAAATAAAAACAATAATATAAAATATACCAACCGAATGAAAACGCCATGTTATACACAAAGTCGTGTCGTGTTGACGCAATAACGTGATTCCATTTTGTATTCGTAAACCAATACATACCTACGCAAAATGTACACAATTATATTATAATAACATAACGCATAATATACGCGAGCACGTTTATATGAAAAGGTTGACGTGGGGCCCTGTAACAGTGGCGTACTTTGATAAAAATGTTGAGGGTGGAAAATACGTAAACCCGAAAACCACGAAAATAATCATAGTATTCAATAAATTCTTCTAAAGAATCCAAAAATCAAGACATATTTTGCACCATGAGTATTCTTCGCTCCTTAGTTGGGACTCGGTTAACGTATTAAACTTTCAAAAAACGATAAATCTAAATAATATTAATAATAATAAAAAGAACAGGGAAAAAAAAATAGAAAAAAAAATTTTTCTTAAATTAAAAATTTTCTTTTGATAAAACATTTTTCATATTATTGTCTACTTATCTATATTTGAATTTTCATTCAGTTTAGGCTAAAAAAAAAGTTTTAAAGACTTAACTGACAACTTTCGGGTAGGTTTCTCAAAATTTCGGAAAAACTATTTAGAATTTCGAAAAAAGTTGCTGATCGAAGCTTTTGGTTAAGTATTTCTATACGAACATTGTTCACAAAAATAAAAATAATAATAATAATCAAGTCTAAGTATAAATAACAATATCTTTTAGTAGATTTTCTTGGGAAAAGCCTCTAATTACCTTAAACGACCCTCCAAAATTGAGTGTTTTGCTTCTGAAGTAAGCCAAAATACTCAAATGTTATAACTATATAAAGGATTCTGAGCTATTTCATAACAAAAATTATAAAATTAGATAAAAATACATTTTATTTGACTAATGGTGCCGATGGTGGAAGTCTCTAGATGCACTAGAATCACAGATATGATACCTTAAAGTTTGCTTAGTAGATTTTTTATAATTCAAAATATGAAATCTGTGAAACAGTTTTTTTGTACATTTGAAAAATTGACATAAAATGTACACATTTCATATCTTGAATTATAGAAAATTTACCAAGCAGTCTTTAAACTATCATAACTCTGGTTCTACAATACGAAAAAAGTTGGCTTATGATTTTCGAATTTTTTTTAAGTTACTTAGACACACACACATATATATATATATTATATAAGTGAAAGTCATATCAAATTTTCATGCCTTAATTTCAATTTTCAAGATCTAAGAAATAAAATTTATAAAAAAAGAGGAATTTCCAATATTTTCAAAATTCTATATTCTCGTGATCATTTTTAAGTAGTTTATGAAAGTTTCAAGTTTCTAGACACATTTTTTTTACGTTATGTTAAAAAAAGTTCAATTTTATGAAAATTCCTATGATAGCATATTTTACAGGTTTTTGTCAAATTTCCAACAGATTTTCCTCATTTTTGGAAAAAATATTAAGAAATTTGAAAAATTACCTGTTTAAAGTACTATTTAGGTGCACTTTCGGATCTACAGAGTTACTGATCAAAACTTTTGGGCAAGTTTTTTCATACGAAAAAGTGTTTTCAGAAAGAGAAAAAGAAATAAACATCATTATAAAATAATAATCTTTTTCGCTCCACTCAGAATCTAAAATATATACATGAACTTGCTTATGCAACAAAGGTAAACCTACTACAATGCAAATTTAGATAGATTCCTTTATTAATTCAAACTCATGTCATGTTTAGAAAACCAGACAGTGACCCACGACAGTATGGCGCGGCTGGTCGCACCCTGAAACCCGTAACAGATGGTTTAAATAATTCTGAAATTTAATTTATTTTGTTAATCATGTACAACCAGTGACTGCCAACAAGGCATATATTATATTTTCATATGTTTTCCAATTTTCGGTCTTTGGTGGAGGAGCTTGTGGGGAGCTCCAATATACTTTGATGTGTTACACTATTGATTTTTTTTTTTTTTGTTTTCATTGAATTGTTAAAAACACTCCCCTGTATAGTCCCACGTCAACCATTCTTAGTCAAGGGTCGTATTTATGATTACTCTTGAGGAGGAAGTGTAGTTATGACATATTATTGTAATTTGTGATAATATTTAATATTTATCTATACGAGTAGCATTTAAGTGACATTACTAAAACTACTATCTGCGGTCGGAACATATCCCCTGTTGATGATAGGGGAAAGGGAGGCTGTAATGTATTGTACTACCATTTAATATTTGAATGTTTAATAAATATTGATAAATATATGTTAGGTAACCCAATAATTTCGTTTTTAGTATTTTTGTTTCAATCGAAATTTAAACATTACTAAACACTAAAAAATATATAATATAAAATAAAATTTTAAAATCTATATTATTTAAAGATATTATAAAATTTAATTATAAAGTGTTAAGAATTTAGCCTAAACATTTAGTTTAAATTTAAAAATTAGAAGTTGTTAAGTGAGATGTATACGCCTTTTTCGAAAAAAAAAAATGTCTAATTAAAATAATCAATGCGTTCAAATAGATAGACGAATAGAAAATAAATAATTATAAATTATGTAAGGAAGTTAACTTTTTTACAACACAGATAGTATACGATATATTATTAATACCATTAAATATTTTATTTTCAGTGTCCATATCTGATTTCATGTTTTAAGAGACTATTAGTATAATAATTCTAGGACTCAGAAAATATCAAAAGGAGTTTATTAGATAAAGAATATTGAGTTACGCTTTGTTCCACAGCAACGTTACAAAACTTGCTTCATGAATGCATTTCAATCGATATCAACTATCCATTTGCTGTGAAAAACAAGTCGGAAAGATAACTGGAAATCATTTCTGTACTATTGGTAACATTGTAGTTGATTTTGTACACTATCTTTTTGTATTTAAGGGGCTATGGTATAGTCCAAATAACACACGTAATCGTATTCTCAAAATTATCTTTCGTAAGCAATCGTGCTTTTGCCGTACAAATTACCACTCCCAACGAAAAGGCCAATAACTGCAATTTTACAAATTTTTCATGGAAGTCAATTAAAGTTTCAAACATGAATTATTCATATTCTGTTTCTATATTATTTGTAATAACTGTTTTTTTTTTTTTTTATATTTTATCTGTAGGATTCGTATAAAAATTAATTATTGTATATTATATTATTATTAGTTAGTAAATTTGTAATTCATATTTCAAATTTCTAATTCATAATTAATTACTATTAATTTATAATACTTTTTTGGTTGGAATTGTGGTCTCTGATGTTTCTATAGAAATGAATATTTCTAACCTACCATGCCAAAAAAAAGGTACTACCATTTTTAAGAGTATATAGAGAAAACTATGGTCTATTACCTGTGGCACGAGTACCAAAGTTGGCACGTAAGCTGAGTTTCAATGGCACGCAGTGAAAATTTTAATAAACGATTTCTTTTTTCTTTTTTTTAAATTCTGATTATGAAAATCATAAAAGCTTATGATTTTATAATGAAGTTTATTTTTTTCCTTCTGTAAACAGTATTTTGTAAAAATATACTTGTCCAAAAGTTTCAACCATCAACTTTTTGAAACAGAATTCATTTCTAGGTAATAATTCAGAGAGGTTATTTTTCGAAATTTGCATTTTTGAAATGGTTGACACAGCATAAAATATTATGTCACGTATTCACGTCATTTTATTTCGATTTAATTTTTTATTTGGTTACTATAGAAAATTTGAAAGCAACCAATTAATTTGGGGAATAATATGAAAACCATGGTAATACAATAGCCAATAAATATTTATTTTTAATTATATTTATTTTCAACGTCGGTAACCATTGTAACAATGCTCCGCTCAAAAACGTTTTATCAAAGAACTGTTTTATCGTTTCTTTAAAATTCAATACACCCACTAAGAAAATCTCACCTAAGGAATGAAGGATACCCATGGTGTGGAGTATGTTCGGCTTTTTTGGCTTTTTACACCTAAAATGTATATAAAAGCTCATATTTATTTATTTATTTATTTATTTATTTTGGGGGGGGAGGCACGAGAATAGTTTTCATATCCTCGGTTTCAAAATTTTGGCACTATACCTACAAAAGGTTCGCCACCCATGATCAGAATATGTGATAATCAAAAAAATGCTTAAAGTGTTATACTGTTGTACTACTTTTTCGTCGTGGGTAGTGTATTAGTCAAATAATTTTTTTTTTTTTTTGTTAAATACTCGATGAAAAAATTTAAATAGGATCTTCGAGTTTATCACTGCTTATGTATTGTATGTAAATCATGTGATTGCACCCCATAAAGATTTTTTTCCTTTTTTATAACTCGACTGTAACTTTCTCGTCGTAATGTGAGAATGCGCAGGGAAGAAATTATAGTAAATACGAACTCAGCGCGCCTATAACTTATAACGCGCGTATTTATTGTTTTCTCTCAAATGTATTCGGAAAAAAAAAATATTTGAAAATGTTTTTTTAAAAAAAAAGTGTCATTTGAAGTGCTTTACATTATAATATTTTCCTCACGACCATAGCGAATATAATATTTCTACGCTATAAATTGTATTCCTATCGTAACGGGTTTTCTTTTTTTTTTTTTTTATTTATTTATTCTCTTTTTTTTCTCAAATAAAAGCACGTCGATATAAAAAAAATTCACATTTTATTCTTTTCCCCGTTTTAATTTCATCCACCTGGGTCGAGCTGAATTACAACAACAAAAGGCCGTACATACTTCACACGATGGGTGTTCTTCGCATGACGGGTGGGATTCTCTTGACGGGTGTATTTAATTTTAAAGAAACGATAATTCATTTCTTCAATAAAACGATTCTGAACGAGGGAAGTTAATAATATAAAAAATAAATGAGAAAAAAAATGTTAGAAAAATGTCCAAAATTTTTTTTTCACATTCTCAAAATTTTCTTG
>JAIPRM010007652.1:0-16917 GCA_025469315.1 Stegophylla sp. TES_Ste_2020 | reverse complement strand
CTTCGCACCATGAGTATTGTTCACGCCTCGGATTTAGTAGATGTGTTAATTTTTACAGAAACGATAAGTCATGTCTTTAAGTAAACAATTTTGAGTGAAGCTTCAGTTTCATTAGCACAACTTGGAAAACATTTTTAGGGAGGCTAATATGTTTATCTGATTAATTTAGCCCTCCGAAAAAGCATTAACCTTATGAAATTCTCAAAAATTCTGGGGGCTATGAGTAGTTTTGAGGGGGCTTAGCTCTCTCAAGTCCCCCTCTAATTGCGCCTATGTTCAGTTTATATAAGCCAATTTTACAAAAAAATTATAAGTTTATTATTATTATCAAAACATTTATTTTTTACTGAGCCAGTCTTATATCCCACTATTAACAAAGAACAAAAAAATAATAATAAGGAGTTAAAAATGACACAATTTCAATATTTTCTTTCACTAAAATATTTTCCATATTACTGTCTATTTATATTTAAATTTTCATGAAGCTTGGTTTAATAAAACATTTTAAAGTCGTTTTCGTCAAACGTAGGGTAGTTTTTTCCAAATTTTGGAAAAACTATTGGCAAATTCAAAAATGACCTTCTAAAAGTACCTAGATGAGTAAAATAGTGATTAAAAATGTATTTCCATAAGAAAATGTGAAAACTTAAATATATATATATTTATATTGTATATTAGAATTTTGAACGCCAGCGTGTGTACAGAAAAAATCGCCGCATGTATATTATGTTTTTGCCGATTTATCTGTAAATCATAAAATTGTGCAAACTGTTGTCTGTTGGAACCATCCCAAATCTCTCTTCCCGCTTGGTGACTTCATTTTCATCTCTCCACTACGATTATGTAATACACATTACGTAAATTATGAAAATAATATAGAAACACTGACTGTTTTTTAGTGTATAGGCGACCGTAAATAATTTGTTGACCATCTCCGAGGGGGTTATGACTTTCAGGTTATGAAACTTTAATGTTAATGAAACGTTATAATTTTTTATGCATATAAATGTATAAAAAATTTTATACCCGAATCACATCATATCTTTCAAATAAAAACTGAATATATAATTTCTTCATTTAAACGATTCTTAATGGAGCTTCAGTTAATCACAATAATAATTGTGAATTTTATAAAGAAAATAAAAATAATATGTGAAAAAAATATGTGAACAGTTAAAGAACTGAGAACAGAAAAAAAATTAGAAAGAGAAAAAGTATTAAAAAAAAAAATTCACATATAACAAATTAAAGTATAGACAAGAAAGCCGGACATACTTCGCACCATGGATATTCATCGTTCCTCGGGTCAGATACTCTTGATGAGTATGTAGAATTTTAAAGAAACGATAAATCATGTCTTTAATAAGACGATTCTGAACGAAGGAAGTTAATAATATAAAAAAACAGTAATAGTCGTCATTTTCAACACACTCACCCACAGTATCAGACCCAAAGAGTGAAGAATATTCGTGGTGTGAATTATGTCCGGCTTTCTTGTCTATACTGTACTTAACTTTACTTTACTTTTTTTATATAATAAAATAAGAAAAGGAAAATAATTAATAAGATAAAAGGGTTAGAAAAATTTCTAAAAAATTTTTCGCATTTTAAAAATTTTCTTGAGCCAAAATGTTTCTCATATAATTGTCTATCCATGTTTAAATTTTTATAAAGTTTGGATTGCAAAAAAAAGTTTAAAAGGCGTTTTTGTAAAATTTTGGGTAGTTTTTCCTATGTTTTAAAAAAATATTAAAAATTTCGAAAAATTACCTCTTTAAAGTACTATTTAGAAGTAAATTCTGATTAATTAAGTAATTGCTAGAAATTTTCAGACATATATTTCTACATAAAAAAGAGATTACAAAAAAAGTAATAATTATGATAAACATCATTGTAAAAACACTAGCTCCTCCGCTCTACTCAAAATCTAAAAGTCAAAATTTTTTTATTTCATACCTTATGCCAAAATAAAAACTTTTCAAATGCCTATAAAATCTCAATTAAAATATACAAAAATAAATTTACAAATTTTAATATATCTGATATAATATGTATTGGTATGTACTGCTGACTAATTATTAACATCTTAACAGAATAATTCAATGTGATACTTAAATCAAATTTTATGATCTATAGAACGAAGAATATCCGTTGTGTGAAATATGTCTGGATATCTTGTCTATAATTTACTTTACTTTATTTATTTATTTATTTTTTTTTTTTTTATCTAATAAATAAAAGGAAAAAAATTAATAAAAAAAAAAAGTATTAGAAAAATGTCCAAAATCTTTTTTTCACATTTTCAAATTTTTCTGTGCCAAAATATTTCTCATATTATTGTTTACCTATGTTTAAATTTTCATAAAGTTTGGATCAAAAAATGATAGTTTTCGAGACTTTTGTGTCAAATTTTGAGTAGTTTTTCCTTCCCAAAAAAAATTGAAAAATTGAGAAATTAAAAAAATTATCTCTTTTAAGTACCAACTACAGGCAAATCTCGTTTTCACAAATACCTATTTAACCTGCCTATTGAGTTAAACTTACTCGTCTGTTCCTGGGACCTAAACATAACAAAGTAATGAATTATCGAAAAAAAATAACTCACCTTAAGACACCGATTCATGATCGACGACGGTTGTTACGGCGTGCGGTGATGTGGTAAGAAGCACCTAAGTTGGTAACTATATCGCACTAAATGTGGCCCGATTTCTGCGCTCTCGCCGGTTTTATAACATTTCGGTTGAAGCACAATCACAACCCCGGACGCCCACCGCGACTACCGCCACTCCCTCCGCGCGATCGCGTGCTGTAGCACTTTCTCCGTTAAAAAAAAAAAAAAACCAAAGAATAATTTACAATAACAATAATAATAAAATAATATAACATTATGCATTCCGGTTATGCGCAACGGTTTGATCGTCGTCGTCGTCGTCGTCGTAATGCGATGCCGATCGCGCTTATGCACGAGACCAGTTTTCGCAGTCGTCCGTTTTATACGTCACGTAGTGCGTGCGATGCACTCGGAAATCACCGAACACACTTCGTGTCACCCAAACATATTCGTCTCGTTCGGTAATTTCCGCAGAATATAATAATAATAATTGTGTAACTCCGTTCGAGTACGATTTTTCTCGTTTACCACGCAGTGGCCAGTAGTGAATAATGATAATAAAAAATGTTAAATAAAACATACAGGGTGAACGACATTAGAAGACGTTAGAAATTTCAGCGGGCAATTCGACAATCAATTGGTAACAAATTTTTCATACAAACCGCGGTCCCGATTCACAATTCTATCATATATATCAAGGATTCTCAACCTGGGAGGGCGCGTTCCCCTAGGGAGGCATCAAAAAAATCAGGGGAGGTGTGAAAATATTCACATAAAACCACATTTCACCACATTTTACTATTTTTATTTTTTTTTTTTTTTTTGTAAGTAGGTATGCGATGATATCAGTCATCATTGTGTAACAACCAACAATTTTATTTTCAATAATCTGAAAAATATTATTGAACTATTATATTCATGTTAATACCCAACATTAATAATTAAAGTCATGATGTATTTATCATCATCATCATATATATATATATTGTATATAAAATATTATAATTCAATCTTATAGTAGTGGGAAGGGGGACGTGACCCCAAATAATAGCATAAAAGGGAGCATAAACGTCAAAAGATTGAGAACCCTTGGTATACATCAGTGTTTTTCGACTAGATGATCGCGAATGATTATTTGGATAATTTTACCAAAAATAACGAACAAAATAGTTTTTCATAAAAAATAAATATTATTTAAAATATAAACTAGGTTGAATTATTTGTTCTGTACGATTGCGTGCCAAATAATAGCGTACAACGCAATATTATATGGTAACGGATTATCAATCGGGTCAAGTTTCCCATTAATATGTAAATTATTCTAAATTTTTTGTCTTTCTTGAATTTTGTATTGTTTTTTAACTTACCGCACCTTTTATAATTATTTAAACAAACTACCTCGCAAACATGTATTTTAAAAACATGAGGTATGAAATAAACTGTAAAAAAATATGAACGATAGTTTAAATTTAAGAAACAAAAAATGATCAAGAAATAAAGAGGTCGCGTTACGCTAAAATAAAAATTGGGTATCGCGATTCAAAATAGGTTGAAAATCTCGGGTGTGAATCAGTGTTTTTCAAACTATGGGTCACAACCCAATGATTGATTTAAAATCAATTTTCGGTGGATCATGAGATATTTAGGTTTTTTCCATCTTACAGAAATATTTAAAATTCTAAAAATTACTCTGAAATTTTAGTTACAACGTTTACCTACCATTTTATCATCAGTCTGTTGTCTGTCAGACATATCATATTAAATAGTATTGCTTCAAACAGTTTTGGTTTATTTTTTTTGAATCCAGAAGAATCTCGTGATTAACAAATGCAAACTTCACATAACTTCCTCATAATGAAAAATATATTTTCTAAATTCGATACATTTAAAAAAACAAATTATTTATCATCACTAAATTTAAGCTTTTTAGAACTCTTTCCACCCTCCCGTTATACTATGTGGGTCACGATAGATTTCTGGTACACAATTTGGATCGGGTAATAAAAATATTAAGAAACACTGATATACATAATTCAGTTTTCTGTTTTTTTCTGTAAAGTTTCATTTTGTTTAAATGTAAAAAAAAAAATCATATCGGCGGAAACGCAAATGCTAAAGAAAAACTAAATATGCTGTTGGAAAGTTCGTTAAATTTAATTTTAAAACTACGTCTCAGTAATATAATAATATCCAATTCGGAAACAATTTTTTAAAACGTCAACGTCGCACAACCTATAATATACCACGAAAACGATTTTATTTACGTGAGTAAACATAATTTAATCGATCTAAAATCTCAAATAAATATGAAATTAGGAATTTCAGTATAATAATGCTGCAGTAAAAACAATGGAATATCGCATATAATATGACAATCGTGTTTTGGAATAAATTGCTTGTAGTATCACGCCATCAAAAAAAAAAAATTCTAAAACTATCGTCGACAAAAATATAAAAACAAATTAAATTTTAAATAACCATTATACCTCTACTAACCCCACTCCCATCTTGATAGTGTTAATATGAAACTGTTATATATTAATGCCATATACTATTTGCATTTTTGTATTTAATTTCTTCCTCATTCCGTTATTTTATTTTTATTTTTTTTTCTCCTACTTTATTTCGTTTTTTAAGTTAATTACCTAGTAAACATAAACTTAATACGAATAGTAATTAATACTAATTATTTTTAGTTTTTAGATCTATCTAATATCACATAATATTAGTACTCAATATTATTCCCCCAATAACGTGTTTCCTCAGTGATGAATTTAGCTATTATTACATAATTGTATATGTAAAAAAAAAAAATTTTAATTTTTCTTTAGCTAAATATACATAAAAATATTTTATACTATTATTATTATTTTATGTAGGTTATATAAAGTGCTGAGCATTTTAAATAGAGAATCATTTTCTGATGTCTATAACCAGTCACCCAGTATAAATGAAACTGAAAAAAAAAAATTAAACATATTTTTATCTTCCGTTTCGTATCCGGCGGTAGGTTGAGAATTGGCGAATGGCGCCTGTTGATGATTCCGATATAGTGGAACATAATATTACATATTATTATTATACAAAAAAAAATCACCAGCAACGAATAATAATAATAACACGACACGACGCGCTAATCCGTCTCGAAGTCGTAACGTTCTACCGCAATTACGTAAACGCAGCTGGTATAGTCGTACTACGCGTATTATTTAAAATATTTTTTTTTTTTATTGCATCCTCGTAATATACGCGTTCACATGTACCTATTAGCTTTCCACCTCGGAACCAGCCGTACAGCCAGCCAGTCTACAGTTTCGAATTTACAAGTTCATTATTTACACTGCACGAATCTCATTAAATATGTGCCTGGTGTTTTGACAGGGACTGTAGACGCATTTGGAAGTGATTAATATGCTCGCGTAAACGCTTTAAACGAAACACTTTCTCGGACGTTTTTTACCCGCATCGCTATTGTTCGTTTTTTCTATAAAAACATGTTATAATAATTATTATTGAAAACAATTTCGTTGACAAAATGAATCGTCCCGTACGTGAGACTTTAAACCCTAATATTTTACTAATGTTGGGTTAGAATGAGGATGAAAACAAAATCTGTAGTTACAACATTAAATAAAACGTAAACAAATCGATAGAATCCTATAAAAAGAAGCAGTATTTTATTTAGTATTATAATCCACGTTTTCATTCTGTATAAAATTATTTAGTTGTTATTTTATCAAAACATTAAATCTGAGTCTAATGTTGAATCTGTTTCACCCATGAATGTAGAACATTATGTTTGGTCTTCGGTTTAACCTTCGTTCTCTTCATTATTATAAGTACTATAATAAGCTATACGTTTTTGGATATTACAGGGACTATAAGTAATCTAGTGGCCCAAAATATTTGAAAGCTCCCTTGGAAGGATTTAGCCCCTCTACAACACTTTGAACATAAAATTCCAAATGTGATTTATGGATATCTCAATTGTACATAATATTATACAAGAATTAGAAATGCTATAATTGGACGGCTAAATTGAGCTAACATATAAAAAAAAAAAACTGTCAAAATTTAGTCATACTGATAAAATTATAAATATGTTAACAAATATAATTAGTTTTATAGCATTTAATTAAAATATAATATTTTAACAATTGTCTATTTATGTGTCCATTTTATTTGAAAACCCATTAATCGTTAAAATTTAATAGCACAATTAGAAACAGGTAAAGGTAGTAGGTTGACGCTCAAAGGCTCAAATAATATTGTAAATAGATAATGTAAAACGTCAACTGTTTATGACGCGAGTCTATGAGAGTTTTACGACAAAAACAGAACAGATGCTAAACCAGTAGATACAAATTAAATTTTGTAAAGAGAAGTAAAGTAAAGTAAATCAAAAATAAGAAAAGTAATGTAAAATAAATTTAAGTAAGTACCTAAAGTAAAGTAAAGTAAAATAAAAATAAGTAAAGTATAGACAAGAGACCCGGACATACTTCGCATCACGGGTATTCTTCACTCTTCGGATCAGATACCCTTGATGGACGTATTGAAAATGACGACTATTATTGTTCTTTAGGTATATTATTAACTTCCTTCGTTTAGATTTGTATTATTGAAGAAATAATTGATCGTTTCCTTAAAATTTTACACACCTACCAAGAGTATCTGACCCAAGGATCAAAGAATACCCGTGGTGCGAAGTATGTTCGTCTTTTTATTATTAGATCAATAGCTGAAGAGAAATGAACATTTAAAATTTAAAATAGGAGAGCGATGACAGTTCGTTTTGCATCTTGACTCTGTCACTCAACATTTTAAATATTGGTAGACAAAAATTGAATTATTAAAATTTATAAGAAAATGGCATTCTCTTACAGAATATTATATTTTGAGAGTAGTGGTTGTCATTTAAGAAAGCATAAAAAATCTCGTAGATAAAATCAATACAAATGTAGCTTCATTAATGTATTGATCTGTACATGAAAAAAATATATATAAAATGTATACATTACACAGAATTCAATCACAATGAGTTGGAAACCTTTTTTATAAATTATTTTCCATTACATAGTTAATTAATTTTAAAAAAAAAATTTCACTAAGATATTGCTAAACTGTAGTAAGTTTTTAAATATTTATTTTTTCTGTGATATTAAACGTTATTGTGTGATTTATTACAAAACATTGGTTCCTAAATTTTATCCCAATTAAAATGGTCCGAATGATTGCAACTAGGTCGTCCACATATTATATAATAATATAGTTTGTCAACTCGAAAATCTTTTAAACGTATAACAGACACTTCCGAGTCGCTAGATTTGACGGTAAGACAATTTGTTTTATTTCACTGTTAACAATTTTCGTGAACACTCCTGCGGGGAAACGTTAAGACGCATATAACATATTATCTTTCAGATCAGTAAATATAATTGTGGGATTACGGACTGGTCACGTTTGTCATATTTGTTTCTAATAAAATGTCTTTATAAATATCGTAGAATAATAAAGAAAATGAATTATTGTCTCCTTAAATAAAACAGCAGTAATATTAACGAGTCGTGACATATGATTGTGGTTCAGCTCAGTTCATCTAAGAATAAAATTGAGTACAGCAAGACAACACTTTGTGCAGTACGAAAAGTCCAGCGTTTAATACAAAATTAATAAATGTGCCAAAATTTATAAGGGATGACGTCATAACATTTGGTATTTTATTTTATTATTGTATTGATTTGAAAAGTTCTTTGATTTTGTTTATGTGTAATATAGGTTAGTTATTCTGTACATATTATGTAATAATATAACAAAATAATAATACACTAATTTTGTTAATTTGTAATTGGAATAGATTTTATAAATCGTATTTATTACATTAGCATTAACTGTGTAGGATTCATAATTATTTAAGCAATTTATATAATCTAATCTAAATTTTAAGTATTTTTTTCTAAATTATATTTATTAGTATTTTTAATTTTTTAGAAGTCAGACAGCAGTATTTTAATAAAGTTAAATAGTAATGAGATTGGTTTGTACTCATGTACTGTGTAGTACAAACATTCAGATATTTTAGTCTCATATTAGATATTCTACAATCTGAAATATTGTTGTATTATTTATTTCCTATTATTGATGTAACATCATAATCTCATAATGTAGGATGGTCATAAAGTTAATTAAGTATTTATAGTATTAAAAATATTTATTTGATTGCAAATCATTAAAGTTGTTCAATGCAGGTGCTTTTAGAGGCAAAGTTTAGAGGGGAGAGGATTCTGAGTGTTATACCCTTTTTATCATTATTAACTATACACTTTAATTAGTGAAATTATAAATGAAGCTATAATGGTAAAAGAATTTTTCTAGTTTACCGGGCATCGTTGTCGGAAATAGGATAAAATAATTGGGAAAATAACATGTTTATTTGTTTGATTTAGCCCCCCCCCCCTAATGGTATTAACCTTATGCAATTTATGAAAAATCAAAGAAAAATTTTAAATAGATTCCTGGGAGCCTCTGTTTCTGAAATCATAATATATTTCAATGTATTAAAAATAATGGAGTAAAATTTTCATTAGACTGGGCCACTTTGCCTAATAATTCATACATGTATTTAAATAGTGGCGAAGAAAGGGGTAGATAATTCATTAATACCTATTATCATTAGTTGCATAACACAAATAGACAATAATATGAAAAACATTTTGGCACAAGAAAATTTTTAAAATGTGAAAAAAAATTTTCGACATTTTTCTAACAATTTTTTCTCATTATTTTTGTTTTTCTTTTCTTTATTAATTAATTAAATAAAAGTAAAATTAAGTGATGTGAAGTATAGACAAGAAAGTCGGACATACTTAGCACCACGGATATTCTTCGCTCTTCAGATCAAATATTCTTGGTGAGTGTGTTGAAAATGACGACTATTATTATTCTTTATATTTTTAATTTCCTTTATTCAAAATCGTCTTATTGGAGAAATGTATCGTTTCTTTAAAATTCTATACACCCACCAAGAGTATCTAGCCCGAGGAGCGAAGAATATCCGTGGTGCAAAGTTATATTTCCGGCTTTTTTTTTCTGTAAATACTTTTTCGCATAGAAATACTTTTCTAAAAGTCTCGATCAGTAACTTTTTGAAACAGTATTTGCCACTATATTCTACTTTAAATAGGTAATTTTTAGAATTTCTCAATTCCTCATTTTTTTTTTTTTTTTTTGAGGAGGAGGAACAACCCAAAATTTGACAAAAAAAACTCGAACACTATCACTTTTTGATCCAAAATTTATGAAAATTTAAACATAGATAGACAATAATATGAGAAATATTTTGGCGCAAAAAAATTATGAAAAAAAAATTTTGGACATTTTTTTACGAACACTTTTTTCTTATTAAATTGTTTTCCCATTCTTTATTTATTAGATAAAAAAAAGTAAAGTGAAGTAAAGTGAAGTAAAGTGAAGTGAAGTGAAATGAAGTAAAGTAAAGTAAAGTAAATAAAGCAAAGACAAGAAAGTAAAATAAAATCAATTTAAGTACGTAAAGTAAAGTAAAGTAAAGCAATGATAAGTAAAATAAATTAAGGTATAGACAAGAAAGCCGGACATACTTTGTACCACAGGTATTCTTCGCTCTTCGGATCAGATACTCTTGGTGGGTGTGTTGAAAATAACGACTATTATTGTTCTTTATATAATTAACTTCCTTCGTTTAGAATAGCATTATTAAAGAAATAATTTATCATTTCTTTAAAATTCTACACATCCACCATGAGTATCTAACCCGAGGAGCGAAGAATGCCCATAGTACGAAGTATGTCCGACTTTCTTTTTTACGTTATAATATAATATTACGTTTTATTCTGTTATATTTTTAATAATATCATCTGAATTTAAAGATAAATTAAATTCAAATCACAAAATACACCTTTTTGAATGTGATATAATTAATAAATTATAATATTATGTTACATAAATCAAAAGAGTACCTATTATAAAAATACATTTTAATATTATCTATTTTATTTTATTTTATATTTGATATTATTAATGTTAAGATAAAAAAATATTTATAAAACTAAATGATGATATATATATATATATATAGAGAGAGAGAGAGAGAGAGTCATTTTTTTAAATTCTTCGATTACTTCATCTATGACAATATTTTTTGCCAAAGCTTGCTCAATGTATGGAAGTATCAAAGATGTTCCTGTGTCATGGCGGTACGAAGCTTGGTTTTAGCATGGGTAACATTTAAAAATACTTAATATAAAATAATAAATATAAATAAAACACAATTATATGTGTTTACATATATATAATACACATTATTACGGAGACTGATTAGACTAGGCCCAGTTGACCCAGGTCGTAGTTCCGCCTATGCTCAGCATACTTAGATTTTATATCTTTTAGAAATGTAGTTTTTATGTTTTAAGTAACAGATTTTTTTCAAATTTGTTGTTGCATATTTTGAGTAAAACAAATGCATATTTTACTATTTTTTATTGCATTCAAAACCTAGTCCTAGTAATAATACATAATATGTAGGTAAATTAGAGACCAATAAATTAAAATTATTAACATAATATAGTGAATGTGACAACAAGCCATTCAATTAGTACATTAATTAACACAAATATTTAATTTGTTTAGATGAATAAAAATTATTGTAAGTGGAAAATACTACTTTTTATAATATTATGTAAGTACTAAACATTAAACATGTTTGTTATAATACCCTCTATTACTTGTTTTAAACGCGATACAATTTTTAACAAATTAACTATTAGATAAGTTATGTCAATTATGGTAAAACATAAATTGAAGAGAATAATCAGTGTTACATTTTTCTAATAAAATTTAAAATATGCGAAATCAGTTTGACATTGTAAATGTTCATTGCAGAATTGATTTTCTAGAAACGTTATACCAAGTAATACCAAGTAAACGTAGAAATTATTTACGAATAAGGGAGAACAGTATCACTCAAATTGTATTTATCTTAAAAAGTGGACTTGTTCAAATTTGCAGTCTTATCTACCTATTATATAAAATATCATGCCCTGTCTGAGTGACTGATTTATCAACACATACCGGAATCACTGAAGCTATGAAGATTTTAGTCAGTAGTTTTTTTATGATTCACAAAACCCGTAAAAAGAATTTTTCAAAATTTTATCCCTAAAGGAGTAAAAAAACTTAAAAGGGGTGAAAATTAAAAAAAGTCACCTAGCCAGAATGGCTAAAGTTATAAGTATGAAACTTAGTCAGCAGTTTTGTTTCATAATATACTTACACACTAAGAAAGTATTTCTTTCAATTAAATTCCTAAGATAGTTCAAAGAGCTTAAAAATCGAAAATGTTATTTTTTGTCATGTTTTTTTGAAACTAAGCATAAATACTCCGTCATACAAATAATGAAAAAAATCTATTTCCTCATTTTTCATAATTCAACCCCTAAGGGTGTTAAAAACAATGAAAATGGAAAACGTCATTTCTAATTTGTATTTTTTTGCAACTTTAAACAAAGATATACTCTCTAATGCAAATAATTAAATGTCGTATACCTTATTTTTCATAATTCGTACAGGAGTTAAAAGAGATAAAGGGGTTAAAATTAGGGAAAGTAATTTCTTGGTCGGATCTTTCAGAAGAGGGTTAAAATATTTTGTAAACATAAAAACATTAAAAGTATTTTATTATTTTTAATTAAAACAAAATATTAAAACCAATTTACGAAACCACTTTGAATATGTATTTGCTTAAATTTTAAAGAAAATTATAATATTTACGATGAATATGTTACAGACAAATACTAGTGTGTAAGATGTAAACTGATTCACATAAATTTAAATTTAAATTATCATATTAAGCTTATAATTTAACTGGAATAAATGCTCATTGATCAAATGTATGAATAAATAATAATTGGTTTGTAATTACGATCGACTTCGATTTAAAAAGCTGTCATCGGATAGTACTAATTAAAGTACAAATCATAACGTAAATAATAATGAGCACGTACTTATTTACTTTTCAATAGTAAAATGTATTTATTTATTATTTTCAAGAGTTTAAATTATGGTTATTATTATGTTTCAAAAACAAAATTAAAATGTATGAATTACTTGGGTAAAATTGAAAATCGATTAGAATTTAACAGTAATAATTAATGACTAATGAGTAGGTATAGTAACAATATGTTTCTTAATTTCAGACACACTTTATTTTCAGTATTGGGTAAGCCACATTTAAAATGTAAAAGAATTACCAACGTTACATTTAAAAAAAAAATAACTAAATTACTTTTTCAATTTTAACTAAATCAATGTAATGAAGTTACGTATTATCGTGAGTTATATTGATAATTAGTAGGAAGTCCATTACTAAACAAGTTATTTTATTTTTATAAGACATGTTTATAATGTGTGTCGTTATGGAAAATTTAAATTTAAAAGTAAAAATCCGGACATACTTCACACCATTGGTATCATTCACTTTTCTTGGAACTTGATAGGTGTGTTCAATTTTAAAGAAACGATAAATCATTTTTTCAATAAAACTATTCTCAACGGAACTTCTTTGATGCGTGAAAATGATAGTTTATTATTATTACAAAAAAAATATTTTTTACTCGGCAAATTTTATAATATAATTATCTCATTATAAACTGAGACCATAAAAAAAAAATTACAAAAAAAAAATTTCGTGTATTAAAAATTTTCTTTCGCAAAAATATTAGTCACACTATTTTGTATTTATATATAAATTTTCATAAGTTTTGAATAAAAAAAAAAATTAACACGTTTTTGTAAAAATTTTGTATAGTTTTTCCCAAATTATGAAAAAATTATGAAAAAATTGAGATTTTTGAAAAATAGCAAATTCTCTAAAATACTATCTAAAGTAAAATTTTAATTCAAAAAGTTACTGCAGGTTGAAACTTTTGGACAAGAACAAAAACGTGTACACAGAGAAAAACATCATTGCAAAAACACAAGTTTTTTGTACCACGATTTTCTTTAATTCCGAACGACCTTCCGTTCAAATTTAGGTGATTACAGTTTTCCATTAAAGTATGCTCTGCAATAACTATAAGTAAGTCTAAAGGGTAGACTTTCAAATTTACGGGAATAGGCGTGATACTCTTTAGAGAAAACTGTCTCCAACATGAACAGTTCTGCGTAACTTGCTAAAGCGTAAACTCGTCATTTAGCTTAGTAGTTTTAGCACCTACTAATCGATTATTGAAAAATATTGTCTATAAAGACGTTTTGCAGATAATAAATTTATTATTAAATTATATTATTGTTATTAAAATGAATTAAGCTAATAAAATTTATGTAAAATACCCAACACTAGGGAAAACAAAGTTACCAGGAATTACTTAGATATTAATAAAAAAGTTTCTATAGATTAAAAATCTATTTAAAATAAAACAATCTAACCCGGACAACGCTGAGTAACATAGCTAGTTTATAATAATATATAGACACTAAAAAATCTCAAAAATGTTCAACCAATATTTTTTTATTTTTATTTTTTTTAATTTTTTAAAATTAAAATTTGTATGAAACTGGTAATTTTTACGTAAAACAAATATTTTTTCCGATAAAAACATCTTATATTTTTTAATATGCTCAATATTATATTTTTGAAAAAGATTACTACTATGTTTTTTCACCAGCAGTAAAATTTTCTGAAAAAAGGCTCAATAAATACATTTTGTATATGCTTATTTCTAAGACCAGATTCTGTATTATAAACGCTATGACAAATTTTAATCTTCAGTTGTATACATAGACGCCAATTACATGTTTTATTCGAGACCTTCTGTGAAAAGGTCTTTTCGAGATCTCACACTGTGATTTTGTAAACGAGACAATTTTACTTAAAAATTATGAAGTTACTATTATTACTAAACACAAATTTATTTTTTACTCAACCAGTTTTTATATTTTAGAATTAACTGAGAACGGGATAAAAAATGTGTTTTTGAATAAAAATTTTCCCGGAAGGGCAGAGTTACTTGCTTGTTTTTTCGCGCCAAAGCTGAGTTAAGTGCAGGAAAACCAAATTATATATTTAATATTCAAAAAAAACACATCATACTAAAATATTGCATATAGAAATAAAAATATATAGTTCAAATTTGTAATTTTAAATTCTAAGATGAGCGAAAAAGGTAGTATTTTTACAATAATGTTTATTTTTTTTTTATTAATACATTTTTTATTTTTTTTTTTTTTTGTTATGCATACACGTATTCGTAAAGAAATACTCGTTCAAAAGTTTCAATCAGCAACTTTTTGAATCAATTCAAATCATAAATCTGTTGTAGACCTTGTTCAGATATATGGTTAAAACTATTGCACATGTAATTCGAAACTATCACAAAATGAACACGCACGACAAACGGCTATCACAATAAAATCACGCAATCAATTTCATTGTTGACCATTATGGTTTTATTTCACCTCACAAAATTTGGATGCGGCCAAATAATTGATTAAAATTTTAATTAATTATATGAACTGAAAATTCAATTTATTTCTTTTCACTCGTGTTGCCAATCTCTATTTTTACATTTGCCTTTTTACATTAAAACTTGACTATTTCGATTTTTCAGTCTTAGTTAAGCGAAGAATATTTTTAAAATAATTTTCATTTTTATTTTTTTAGTTTTTTTTCTTCTGTAAACACTTTTTTGTAAAGAAGATTTTATTTTAAACAGGTCATTTTTCAAATTTCTCAATTATTTTTCTATTCGTAAAGGAAAACTACCGAAAAATTGATAGAAAAAAAAAAAAAAAACGCTAAACATAAATAGACAATTATATAAGAAATATTTAAGCGTAAGAAAATTTAGAAAATGTGAAAAAATATACTGGATATTTTTTTTCTGTTAACACTTTTTCGTACAGAAATATTTATCCAAAAGTCTCAACCAGCAACTTTTTGAAACCGGAATCGTCTCTAAATGGTAATTTAAACAGGTAATTTTTCAAAATTCTCAATTGTTTTCTCAAAATTTGGGAAAAACTACTCAAAATTTGCCAAAAAATATTTGGAAGCTGATATCTTAAATCGTGTGTCAGCCATTCGTAAACAATTTTAATCAATTTCACTTCCAAAACTTAACTCCTCTTTTTCTAAATGTATAACACCACAACAATTCGGATTTCGTCCAAATACTTCTACATCCTCAAATTGAATTTCATATATATTATTAGTGAAAGCTGTAGAGAAAATTAAGCTCAATAAATTACAGTTTTCTTCTTAGCCTAATTGATATATTAGTTCCTTCATTTAATTCTAAAAATTGGCAGACAATTTCATATTTCTAGGCATAATGCATTTTATGACTACTTTTCTCCTATTAACAGAGCACTAGTAAAAACCTGTAATAACTTTAAAAAAAAGTTGATATTTTTCATTCCTCTCAAAATGCGATACCCTTAAAATTGGTGTATAAATCTTTCTATTCTTTATTTAACATATTGCTTAAATTTATAATATTATAGGCCTACTTATTGTATATTTCTGTGTATATTTCATGTTTATTGTCAAAAATTAGTATAAGTATTTTTAATTGTCTATGCCTTTGGACATGTATGTTAAATGAATACATAATATCAGTTCTACTGTTAATACAAACCTTCTAAGTAATTGTATGTTGGTTATTACACTGGACTGCAATTAATATGGGTGTTACACTATTGTCCCTTTAAGCAAAGTAAAAATTAAATTATTTTTTTATAATACATACATGAATAGAATTTGCGCATAATATTACATTCTGTACTTTATTTCATTTGGGTATAAATAGTAAAACAAAATTAGTAGATACCTAATCATAAATATAAATTATGTTAAAAGTTGGCTTTATAAATTACTTTTTAAAAAGTTTAAAACTGTTGAAAGTTACAATTACTGTTTACACAAAAAATGATAGATTTTTATTCATTACACATCCAATTTATTGTTTATACACTGTGCCCTACGTGGCGTCCGTTAAATATGTCAGATGTATCATGAAAATATCTCATGCGATAATCCCAGGAGATATAAAAACAAGCCTATTTAAAGTAATACAACTGTCCCACATATAAAGCAAATCCAATAATCCGATAACGCACGCATCATACATAAATTTGAAAAACAAAATACAGTAAAACCTCTCTATAACGGACCCTCTATTAAACGGAATTCTCCTTATATCGGAAAATGTCAATAGTCCCGGTACAAATAATATATGAAATTGACCTCTCTAAGACGGAACCTCTACAAA
>JAIPRM010007651.1:0-16920 GCA_025469315.1 Stegophylla sp. TES_Ste_2020 | reverse complement strand
ACTGTTTTTATTTGTATCAAAATTTAATTTGATTTTAGAAGTTTTGTTCTATCGACTTCTATTAATATACGGCAATGTAATAAATAAGAGATAACTGATAAAGCACGTTAACGCGAGATTACAATTTGTAATGTCGCTATATCGGGTAGACAGTGTAGTTTCAAGTTTGTAATAGGTATTAATTAGTAATTAAAAATAATTATGTAAAATTTTTGTAAAATGAATGTCAAATACCAATTTTTTGTTAAATATTTCACATTTTTTAATAAATATTTTGGCAAAAATAAGAACATAAATATTCAAATATTTTGACTTTTTTATTACATAAAAATCCGCGCCCTACTGATAATCAAACCGAAGTGTCCGCTCGTTGCTCAGAAAATCGAAGGAAGTATATTTTAGATTGGGTGAAGCGAAGCGACGGTACCGATGAGTGTAGTGGAAAATGTCAAAAAAACGCGCAGAAACTGTTGGCCAATTTCTGCTGTGAGATTATAGAGTCAAAAACACCACGTATTGGCGAATAATATCGATTTTTATATTTGGCAGAAAGGTAAAAAGTGTGGTTTTGGCGGAAACGGGTTGTGCCAATTTCTGCATTCCTGCAACTCCTGATTGTTGTTTTTATTTGTTATATAAACCTATTACATAATATTAAAGCAAATGTTAGAAATTTTATTTCAGATATTTTTGGGTACTTTCATACTTCAACTATAAACATGCAATAGGCATGTTTTCATAATGATTTTGGCAGTGGTAGTTGGTCAAAAAACAATGTAGAATAAAATCTATCCCAAAAATTACTCAAATATTTATAATTTACAATAAAGTAGGTGGAGACATGCCGATAGGATGGTTCTGGGGAGTTCAAACCATACCTGATTTATTTTTACCCCGTCTTATTTTTTTCTCAACTTCATTCTATTCGTAAAATATGAAAATTATGCAAGGGGGAGGGCACTTTAAAATTTATATAAAAGTTCATATTGTGGAAATTTAATTGGTTTGTCCGGACATACTTCGCACCATGGGTATTATTCGCTTTTCGATGGGACTTGGTGGATGCGTTAAATTAAAAAAAAAATGACAAATAATTTATTCAATAAGACGATTCTGAACGAAGCTTTGGTTAAATTATAAGCAACAATAATTATCAATTTTATATTGAGTAGTTATGTTTAACAATTATTGTTACATGTTTATGTCCTATCCAAAATTCGATTATGATAAGGTAATAAGGTATTGCTGATATTTTCAAGATTTAAGCAACATTAGTTTTGGAATAGGTTGTAACGGTGTAATCTATATCCATTTGAATATTAATGAAAATTATTTATTTTGCCGTGTTTTGAAGTTTAATGCTCTTATTACTAAAAATCGGCACTACTAATTTAAAAAAATATATATATATATAAATAAAATTAGACTTATATTATATATTATGTGAATGTATGTTAACTGGTAGGCATAAAATTTTCCTTTCTAAAAACAATAAATTGAATATGTTACGAAAAATAATAGAGAAGCATTAAATTTACCATTATTTTGTTTGACCGTCATGTAAGCAATAATTTTAAAATTTAAACACTTTTAAAAAGTTATTCATTAAACTGATTCATGGAAATTATACCAGGTGTAGACGCGTGGAGATACGCGAGGAATCGTTTGATAAAATTAAATATTGAGTGTAATTTAAATTTCAAATGTTATAAAGTTAGAATCAAAAAAAAAAAAAATGTACGAGATTATTTTATGAAAAATTTCTAGTTTCAAATAAATTCTAACTTTAAATGATCATAAAAACAAATGTTTATTATTCTTTTCGAATTTTTTTCAGATTAATTAGGTATTTATTAGATAGTTAATGTTAAATGTTTAGCTAATAGTTTAAAGAATTCAAAATATTAAAAGATAATTCCTTACAAAACATAAAATAATTTCAAAATAGTTTCAGAGTTACAACAAAATACATTTTGATAATATATAATAATATACAAAAATGACTATACATACGAGTATAAAACTTTTAGACAGATATTTCTGTATAAAAAAGTATTTCCATAAAATAGGAAATGGACATCATTGTAAAACCACTATAGTTTTTTCGGTTTGTTCCACTTGAAATTTTAAATTTGACAAAAATAAAAATCAATCAATGTGTGTGTGTGTGTGTGTGTGTGTGTGTGTGCGTGTGCGTGTGTGTGTGTGTATGTGTGTGTGTATGTTGATATTCTAATAAGCAAGTAAGTTTTATAATTTACAATTTTATGTTAATGTTATGAGATCCCCTTTAAAGAATCCTCTTTAAAAGTAATAAATTCCAACGATTTTCCCTGTCGTTTATATTTGTAGTAATATGCTTTTCTCGTCCAATGTATTCTCTGCGAAATTGAGATTGCATCCTTCCACGAACTATTATCTTCTGCGCATCGTTCGACTTGAAATTGTTCTTTTTAATCCCTAAGGTCACTTTATTATAAACACCAATATGACACTTCACGACAGGAGTTCCAAATTGCTTTTACATCATTTTGGATTCTGCGAATTTATAGTTTAATTTGCAAAAACAGAGACCAAAATATTGATGGGAATAATAGAGCTTTTTGACTTATATAATCAACTCTGATAAAATAAATATGATTGTGTGTGACAAAGTTGTCAACGTGTAGTATTGTGAGTGCACATTGAAGATTTTTTGTGAAACGAATTCGTTTTGACTTTTGTCATTTAACACATTGAAAATTCCAAGTACCCGTGTAAAATTTCGACAGTACGTAGAATTTAATTCAGTGTTTAAGACCAACATTTCATCTTTTTACATATTAATTATATAAATCATTTTCATATTTTACCATTTTTAATTGCTTATAAATTCTAGGCCTAATTTTTAAGAAAGTATTTAATATTCGATAAAAATGACCTAATGTAATGATAAATACAATTTGTTTTTTATGACTATCAATTTGTACCTATTATAAATTGTCTCAAAATATACCTAAAATAGTAGTGACGAAAGATCGTATCTTTTACATTTATCTTTTCGGATGAGATATGATTTAGCTATCGTCGTATAACATGGTTGTATATGACGTTATTTTGAAATTGTAATCAAATGTAAATCGATGAATTCGGTAAACGATTGATATTTTGAATCTATGGATACAAAAAAAACGAATGGCTTATAATTAAGGAAAAAATATGGCACTTTTAGCGAAATCATAAACCTAGAATTTTAGCATGTAAAGAAAAGATAAGTTGAAGTTTTTTTTTTGTGATATACTTACTTATACTTACTAATCCTACTACATTTAATTGAGAAAACAAAGATTCTATTATCGTTGGTCGGTTTTACATAAAGTGATCATACATTTTTTTTAGTCAAAAACGGGATAAAAAGAACACAAATCATCATTTTCGTTATAACCGTATTTTTTAGATTCTGAACTAAGTGGAGAAGCTAGTGTTTTACATTGATGTTTTTTTATTTTTTTTCTGTAAACACTTTTTCGTATAGAAATACTTGTCCAAAAGTCTCGATCAGTAACTTTTTGAAACCGGATTTTCCTCTAGTTGATACTTTAAAGAGATTAATATTTTAATTTCTCAATTCTTAAATTTTTTTTTGGAAAAACTACGTAAAAATTGATAAAAAAAATACTCGGAAACCATCATTTTTTGATCCAAACTTTATGAACATTTAAATATAGATAGATAACAGTATGAGAAACATTTTGGCGTAAGAAAATTTTGAAAATGTGAAAAAAAATTTTGGACATGTTTCTAACATTTTATTTTTTTATAAAATTATTTTTCTTTTCTTTATTTATTAGATAAAAAAAAGTTGAGTATAGTAGAAAAAGTAGTAAAAGTTAAAAATAGTAAAGTAAAGTAAAGACAAGAAAGCCGGACATACTTCGCACCACGGATATTCTTCGCTCTTCTGGTCAGGTAATCTTGGTGAGTGTATTGAAAATTACGACTATTATTTTTTATATTATTAACGTCTTTCGTTTTGAATGGTTTTATTGAAGAAATGATTTATCGTTTTTTTTTAAAATTAGACACTCCCTTCAAGAGAATCTGACTCAAAGAGCGAAGAATATTCGTGGTGCAAAGTATATCCGGGTTTTTTCATTCTTGTCTTTACTTTTTTAATTTAATAATTATCAGCGAAATTATATAATATTTTGTTTTTAGAGGACAAAAAAATTAAATTAATTTTTTATAATTATTATTTATGAACAAAATCCTATTTGACTTTAAAATATGAAAAGATTTTAAAAATTTTTTCACATTTTCCAATCAATGTTTATGATAGACAAAAAAGTAACTTAAAAATCGGTAAAGTGAGCATCATGTAGAATTTTTTCATCTTTCCAGAAAAAAAAAAAACCAAATACGTTTAGTGGTTTAATCAGAAAATAAATTCTATGTAATCACTGTTTCTTGGGTTATTGTATGTTGTTGTTTTTACGATATTATGGAAATACTCCGCAACATGGCATTAAGTTTGCCAGTTAGTATATCTGGTGCTTGTTGATACACCATTCTGATGTATTCAAAATGCTTCCAAGCATAAACAAGTATGAATATTTAATTTCAGAAATAAAAGCAACCTATGTATCCATATTTCACTTAAGTATATATAAATTACATACTTAAGCCCCTTAATAAATTTCCACAACCGTCCCCCTTAATAGAAACAATAGTTCGGTAAAGAAAATTGATTTTTGTTATTTTTTGCGTTTACCTTTTGAAAACGGAACATTTTGGTGTCCCGAAGATTCCCAAAGGAACAAAGGGACAGTGATATGAAAAATGGGACTGTCACCTTAGTTATACCCTGACCTACTGATGATATTATCGAGTAAACGGCATTAGTTTTGGAATAATAACAGAAAAATTAATTTCAATGTCATATTATTAATGAAAATTATAAATTTTACCATATTTTGATGTTTCAAGCGTTTATACAAATAAATTGTCAATACCCAGATTTCCATATCAACGTATACTAATAAATAACGTATAAGTCTCAGTTACTCGATGGAATTGTCCTTTTCTGACTACGTGTACACGTGTAATATTGTCAAAATAATTGGTTTTATTGATTATCATGATTTAATACTTATAATAAGTAATGTGTAGCGTTATTTTATCATAATATATTTCATATATACACAAAAAATTTGTATGAATATGATTATCTTACCAACACATTTTTATGTTTTTTTACTTAATAAAATAATAACCGAAATAATATTTTGCGATGTGCATATCTGTACTATGGTACGATAATAGAAGATTACAAGCATTACATCATGTAAAAACCAAAATAACGTTTTGTTTTATTCTTATTAATTTTGTTGACCTGCACATTATAGTACTTAATACAATTATGCAATATAATACTTAATTTTTTTTTTCTTTATTGATTTGATCGATAATAGTAAAATCCAAAGCTATATACTGTACTTATACTAACAGTTTTGTACCATAAAGTTATTATTACCTCATATACCTAACAATTTATTGATGATACGTTTATTATTTCTAAACACATCTACCTAATTTTAAGTGGAGTGAATACACCTTAATAATTATGTTTTACTTTTATTTTCACTTAACACTTTTTTTGAAATACTTATCCGAAAAATTCGTCAAAAGTATTTGTGAGAGGTAATTTTTAAAAATTCTTAATAGTTTTCTCGAAATTTGAAAGAACACTATACAAACTTTGACAAAAACGCCTTAAATCTTATTTTAATCCAAACTTTATAAAAATTTGAATATAGGTAGACAATAGTATGAGAAATATTTCGTTGCAGGAAAATTTTGAAAATGTGAAAAATAATATTTGGAAATTTTTTTAACATTTTTTTTTTTTCATCAATCTTTTATTTTCCTGTTCTCAGCTTAATGTGGGATTTGAAACTGGCCAAGTACAAAATAATTTTTTTGTATTCTTAATAAACTTTTTAATTTTTAAAATTATCCTATAATAATTTGAAGCTCTTTTAGAATCGTGTTGTTAAAGAAATGATTTATCGGTTTTTTCTTTTTTTAAATTCAATACGCCTACCAAGAACATCGCAACCAAGAAGCAAAGAATAAGCAAGAAAACTACCCAAAATTTTACAAAAAATACTTGGAAAGTATCATTTTAAATCCAAACTCAATGAAAATTTAAACATAGATAGACAATAATATGAGAAAAAAATATTTTTGGTGCAAAAAAACTTTGAAATTGTAAAAAAAAATTTTTTTCCTTTTTTATATTCATGGGATAAAATAAGTAAAGTAAAGTAAAACAAAGATACGTAAAATGAAGTAAAAATAAGTAAAGTAAAATATTGGTAAGGAAGCCTACTTCACACCTTGGGTATTCTTCACTCCTCGGGTCAAATACTTTTGGTAGGTATGTTGAAAATGAACACTATTATAAGTATTATTATTATTTATATTATTAACTTCTTTTGCTCAGAATTTTATTATTAAAGAAATTATTTAACGTTTGTTTAATATCCAACACATCTACCAAGAGTATCTGATCCGTGGAGTGAAGGATACTCTAGTGCGAAGTATATGTGGCTTTTTTTTCTATGAAATAGGTTTAATACAGGAGATATGGGAGGCTTTGCCCCCTTCCCCACCAAGGCTCATATTTGGATAAATTATTTTTGTACCTACTGAAATTATTTTCTTTGGGCGTCCCTGTGCATGAAGTTTACCCATTATACTTATTTTGCAGATTTTATTTTTTTGAACATTTTGACGTTTTAGTAGCATTAAAACAGTAAAACATTTTAATTTAGTAGTATATTTTAGTTACATATCCTCATGACTTCTAATAATTTTGTAGTTTTAGAAAAATTGTGAATTTTATTTACCTAATACCATAGTGGCATAGTCAATAATTTAATGTTTCGATTCTCTTCTCATTTCTGATGAGGTAATCCACAATTTTTCTGGAGACTAATAAAATTATTAGAAATCAAGAATTTCATGAATATAAAATTTTAAAATGCCAAAATTTATAAAAATATAAAATCTCAGAAAATTTCCTTCGAATTTTTCAAAAGTAATAAAATAAAATATTTATCGTTTTGATACTTTTTAATCTAAACACTATTTGTTATTAAAATATGGATTATTTGTAATTAACGTACTTATGAGTTATATACATACAAACTAAAATTTGATCATCTTAGGAGATATAGCAACGGGTAACTTTTATTTAGATACGCTATCCGTAATAACCTGATTATATTTTACGGTTAGATAGAAATATCTTATTCTCTGTCTGAATAAACAATTTATTAGAAACGTTTAAAGTTAAAATAAGAACACAAAGACTGTTAATCTAAAAATAGAAGATTTTTTCATTTCTTTTCCAACATATTCAATGTGTTGTTTTTAGAGTGAACAATTTTACACATGTTTACTCCTATTATTTAGATCAATATTTTTGTTAACATCAGTTGAGTCAATTATTAATTATTATTAAGAGTTTTCAATTTCAAACCATGGTAAAATTGATCATTAACGCGAATAACGAAGTAGGCTTTAATTACCATGTTCACAGTTTTTAAACATAATTAATGTTTTACTAAAGAAATTATTTATCGTTTCTTTAAAATTCAACACATCCATCAAAAGTATTCGACTCGAGAAGTAAAGATGTCCGACTTTTTAAATATTCTTTGCTCAAGTATAACTGCCATTAAGTTGTTATGTACTTTTGAGAATTTAATGCAGAATTGGCACAATTTTTTTTTTTTTTATTATTACATTGTATTTTGAGCACGTCCCCATAACTTTATGTGTATACTTAGATAAAACGGATTCGTTAGGTATAAGATAAAAATAGTTTTTCTAGAAATTATTCGTATTAGTAATATTATTATGTTCATCAAGTCACATCGAATACGATTTCATCAAGTACAAAATTCCTAAAAAGAAAACAAAACTAGACAGTCTGGTTTATGTGTAATATATTTGATATTCATTACTGGTCGTAGACGATGAATTATATACATAAATAATTACGCCGGCCACTTCTAAATTATTCTCTGATTTAACAGAGATTTTTTTTTCCTCTGTTTGATTATTATTACTACAGGTACTACTGGTCAGCAGGTATAACCGTTCGACGTTCAGATTTTTATCGACAAGTAAAATTACGAGTTTTATTACTTCTCGTGTCTCATAATAATAACGATCTTTTAATCGTAATAGTATATTTTGCAGTAATTTTACAACACTAGTCGAATATGTTAATATTTATTACTTTAAAATTAAATTATAACGGATAAATATAATATTGCGTTTCTTAGAAATCGATACACAACACAACACACACGTGTACACCTAAAAGCACGCACGCACACGCACACACACACACACACACACACACTTATGGCGTGATGTTGATGTATTGAATGCGTAAAATGATAGCTTCGCTTTAGGTGATAATAGATTTGTTTCATCCGTGTTTCTTGCTCACATATTAAAATAACAGGATCGCGTGTGACTGTCGTTGTATGTGCGAACAAACCTAATTTTTTTTGCATTTACTTAAGTAAGTATGTGCGAACAAACCAAATTTTTTTTGCATTTACTTAAGTTCATTGTATTTTGAGACAAATTTGTCTCAAAATACAATGAACAAAATAAAAATCGCGAATAGCTAAAACTAAAAATTTAAAAATTTCATGTACATTAGAAAAGTATATGAATACTAGAATCGAAAAAATATAGGAATGAGAAAAATTTGAAAATAATCAAAGTATGTGTTAGGAACAATATGTTTATAGTTATGGGGGGAGGGGGTTGGTTAAGATGATGTGGCCGCGGGTGGGCAATTTTCAAAGTTGAAGTGAAACAAAAGTTTTGTCGTGTTCCTATTCAGAATAATTTTTAGGCAGACTTTTAACCAGTGGTTAAAGTGAGGGGGGACGGAGTCCTCCATTTTATTTGGAATACAATCAAGCGTCCCCTTTGAGTCAAATCCCGAAATTCCGGGGAGACGCTTTCATTTTGATCACTAAAGAGTGGAAAGCGTTTATATTAGAAATATATTTAAATGGTCAAAATTTCAAAATTATTACGAAAAAGCAAAGTAATGTATAGATAAGAAAATCGAACATGCATTGCACCACGGATATTCTTCGACCTTTGGGTCAGATACTATTGATGGGTGTGTAGAATTTTATAGAAACGGAAAATCATTTCTTCAATAAGACGATTCTGAACGAAGGAAGTTAATAATATAAAGAATAATAATAGTCGTCATTTTCAACATATCCACCAAGAGTATCTGACCTGAAGAGCGAAAAATATCGGTAATGCGAAGTATGTCTGGCTTTCTTGTCTATACTTTACTTTACTATACTTTTTGCCGTTATAGTTTTGGATTTTGTTATTTCCGATGTGAAATATGCTTTGTAAGCTGATGAATAATATTTTCTAGGGTATACTAAAGTATTCGAACAATGTTAAATAATTGTTTTTTTTTATTTGATTACAGTGTTATGCTTGTTTTTGAGTTTGTTTTATAGTTTTTACAAATATGGTAGTTCTTTTTAAGTATGACTTAACTTTTAATGTTAATTTATTTGGTCCAAATAAACATAGGAGTAGGTTAAGGGATTCTAATAGGAGACTATAGACTATTGTCCAAGCAAATATATTTGCAATTTGCTTATAATGATTAATATAATTTTTAGCCTTTGAGTGATGGCAAACGGTGTGGCTCGGGAATGCTTCTCATTTTTTAGGATCTATAGTCACTCTCCTAGTTTTTCTCACTTTAACCACTGCTTTTAACGTGTCGAAGAAAAATACGTGTAATAAAATATTGCTATTCTTTTTTCGGCGTTGAAAATGCCACGGTGGTCGTACCAATATGTAACACGCACAACGATTTTACAGCACACAATTTTACGTGTCACGTCCATGTATGAGTGTTCTAACCTTAATTTTGAAAAAGTCATAACGCTCAAAAATTCTAGTTTTATTCTTGTTATTTTCGTGTTTACATATTTATGTAAAGGAATTATAGCTTTGGCCATTGCGAACTTAATTCAAAGATAGTGTGGATTGAAATTATATTGTTGAACAGTTTGCAGCACACAAAGATAGAGAAATGTTTTAAAAAGTTCCTATTTCTATTACAATTTAGGTTATAAGTGAAACGAAGAAGCAAGTGGTTTTACAATAATTATCATTATTAATTTTTTTTTTTTTTTTCTTGAAACATTTTTCATGTAATAAAAATTATCTAAAAGTTTCACCAAGCAATTAAAAAAAAAAAAAAAATTGCTTTAAATGGTATTTTAAAGAGGTTATTTTCCATAAACAAAGAAAAGCTAACTCAAGTTTGAATAAATATGAAAATAAATAATAAATAAATGAAATGAAATTTTTATGAAACCAATTTTAGTTATTTAGTCATAAGTTGTAACTCCAAAACTAATATTACCTACTAGAAATTTTTTCCCATTATAAACAATAAAATTGTGTAATTTAATTTATTATTCTGTAAAAATAACTAAAGTTCCACTCAAAATCGCTTTATTGAAAAAATATGATTTAATGCTTGTTTAAAATTCATAAAATTCTTATTCTAGACTTGAGTTTTTAAATTTTAACAATTCAAATTTAAAGACTATTTGAATTTATTTTATGTGGAATATATAAATATGAATAATTAAAAACTTGTTACAGTGTGGTTTTTTGAGTAATAACATTTTTACGTTCGAATAAATAAAAATTTTATAAGATTTTGATTGAAAAATATCGAGAACAGAATAAACAAATTTACTTTACACACTGAAATGAATATTATTAAGAAATCAATTTTAGTTATTTAGCCATAACTACAAAACCAATAAAGTTATAGGAACGAGAACTAACCTAACCAAGAGGCCAATCATGAGCCACAATCAGTGATTAATGAAAATAAATAATAAACCCATGGAGGAGGAAAATGGGATCCTCATAGCAGTAGCGTAATTTGTATAAGATTTTCGGTGTTGCAAAAATTGTGGAAATTACTACAATGATAGAAAAATTTACCCAAAATTTGAGAAATATGACTCGAAAACCATAATTTTTTGATCCAAACTTTATGAAAATTTAAACATAGATAGACAATAAGAAACATTTTGACGCAAGAAAATTTTGAAAATGTGAAAAAAAAATGTTTTAGACATTTTTCTAACACTTTTTTCTCATTAAATGTTTTTCTCATTTCTTTATTTATTAGATAAAAAAAGTAAAGTAAATTATTGACAAGAAAGCCGACATACATCACACCATGGATATTCTTCACTCTTTGGATCAGATACTCTTGTTGGGTCTGATATTATTCTATATATTATTAACTTCCTTCAGAATCGTCCTATTGAAGAATTGATTTATCGTTTCTTTAAAATTCTACACACCCACCAAGAATAGTTGATCAGAGGAGCGAAGAATATCCGTGGAGTCAAGTATGTCTGGCTTTTTATTTATGATTTATTTTATTAATAATACATTTTTATTCAATGTAACAACTTACAAATTTGAATTATTTTGGTGTTGCAAAACGATACTTTTGTAACACCTGAAAATTGTTTGATGTTACAAATGCAACACTTGCAACACCCCAATTACGCCATTGCCCTATAGCAACCCCCCATAGATCCGCCACTGGTGCGTAACATGTTCTACAAAAATTGGCCATTTATACGAATAATGAAATAGACGTGGAATATTCAGTTATTAAATAATAATTTTGGAAAAAATACAGGATACTGACAATAATACTTGAATTGCATATTAACTGAAGCTGTGTTCTTTTATTTAAAAAAATATTTATCGTTTTTTTTTTTTTTTTTTTTAATTTCAACAAATCTACCAAAGAGTATGTCGACCGAGGAGCGGAAAATAACCATAGAGTGATTACGTTTTAACGTAACTTTTTTTACGTTTTTACAAAATTTTAAAATTTTTTTAGGCATTTTTAGGCCATCGAGTTCGCGGCGTAATCGAGCCGGTGGCAATAAACGACGCGCGCACGGATATCATCGCCATAGTATAAAATAACGATATTATTATCTGCACGCCTATACACCCGTATACCGCGTCGTATTATTATTATTATTTTTTTTTTTTTGTGTACACAATATAATAAATATTTCACGTTACGCACGCCATCCGTGTGCGTTATGCATTAAACGCGTTACACAGTTTTTTTTTCAATTTTTGTTTTCGACGCGTCCGAGTTCTACGAACCTTAGCGGAAAGTGAGCGGGCGATGTCAATGTCATTATCGCATTACCACCGGGTATACACCACGTATGCACGTAATATTATGCGCGTGTGTACAACAGTAGGTATACACACACTCACACACATATATATATATACAGATGCACATAATTTAATATGTACACCAATATTATAATATACGCGTATACGCAAACGTTCCGTTTGGCTGAATGCCGGCGGTGTGGCATCGACGTTTGCACTGGGTGTATGTGTGTTGTACGCCATTGTTAACCCGTCGTCGCACAACGCTAATTATTTTATTTGTACCGTCGTCTAACAGTGTGTGTCGAGACGCGTTTTTGTTTTTAATTTCGGTGTTTTGTTTCGTCTCCCCCCCCCCGCCCGCCCGCCCCTCGCATCCACACATCGGTGTGTGCCAACACCGGCTAATTGGACGGTTACACTTGTTGCTGCTGCTACGGTAGCAGGATTTCGCGCCAGTCGGATCGACATCCGTTTCGTACAACGGAAAACGAATAATAATAACGACATAGAATTACACAAAATAAATAGATAAAATTTGAAACTAAACAAAAAAAAAAAAAAAGCGTGAAAAAACGATAAATTAAAAAGTCGCCGGATCACTAAACCCTGAGACGCGCGCGCGTTTGCGGGCGGAATATTATTATTATTATTATTAATACTTCACCGCAGTGGGAAGAACACGAAGAAAAAAAAAATACCGTCGCGGCCGAATGTCATTGTCTCGCGAACGACGAATCGCCTTGAACGCGGTACCGTACGACCGCGACGGTCACGGCTATAGGACAATTGCGTCAATTGTTGACCTTTACAATCAATTGTTCACCGACTCGGGTAGACAGACGGGGCGATACGTAAAAGATGCACACACATACAATCCCCCCCTCCACCACACACACACACACACACACGAATATGTACATACACAATCAAGCGCACATACACCCACATATATAGATAATATACAATCAAACGCGCATACAAACACATGACGGAACATTTCAATGTCGCATACTCGTACGTCATTATTATTATTATTATAGGTAAGTGTGCACGACGACGACGACGACGAGCAGGTAATGTTGGCATATTGTTCTCCAAACAACGAAGCAATTATTGTCCGATTGTTGTTCGACGCGGGTCCTCGATCCGCGTAATAATAAAAAATATAATATATTATGCGAGCACGCGTATTTTCGGCTGCTATTATTGCGTGTCCAGGCGTGAAAAAAAACGCATATTATAATAATAATAATAACATTGAATTAAATGAAATTAACAATAAAGAAAACAATAACAATAATAATACCACGTCGTTTGCAAACGTATTTTGCGGACTGGCACAAATAATACCGTTTATCGTGGTCGGCACGGTCAATTAATGAAGAATGAGAATAAAATACATTTGATCACCCGTCGTCGTGTCGTTATAACATGCGCAACAGTTTTGAACAGGTCCGTGTGTTGGGCAAACGTAATTTATGTTGCTGCACACGAATCGCATAGGCGAAGTGAGAATTATTATTTGTCCAAATTATGGCCTATTGTCATCTTGGGTTAAATAATTTTGTTTGACACAATACACAACTCCTCAACAACTTGCCTACCTACTAAAATTTCATTTTTATGAGACTTCAGACTCTCCTCATTTAATTGCAGGTTGAATATCTACTAATGAAATGTTAAATTGAATGAAATATCTATATTCTTGATATTTTTTTTTTTATACATATTCTTTAGGATTACTATCCGAATCCCGTTTATTAGATTTTTTTTTGTGGTTTCTATTAATAACCTTTCACAAACCACGCATCGTCTCAAACATTTGAACATGTATCTGAGATTGCATTATTTATAGGTATAAATACCGGACGAGCTTTGCATCATGGGTATTTCTCGCGCCTTGGGTGGGATAATTTTGGTGAGCGAATTGAATTTTAAAGAATCGATGAGTAATTTCTTTAAAAAGATGATTCTTAGCGGAGCTTCAGTTTATTTGAGACAATTTCACTAAAAAATGATATACAAAGTTTAGTTAGTAAATCATTGTAAAATCACCAGCTTTTTCACTTTTTTCGGAGTCTGAAAAAAAAAGAAAATTAAAAACAATTTTGTCATAGATACCTTAATTATGTTTTGATTCTGTCAGGAAACCTTTATCCAGTAAGTTTGTTTCACATATTCATTTGTTTAAAATAATGTGTCTGTATAAAAAAACTTAAATTTCCATTAATTTTTTAATTGAATTTAATGAAAAATGAATAAAAAAATGACGTGTAATTTCCTCATTAACTCTACGAGCAGTATTAAACTGTACTAAACGACAAATTGATAAATAGTATTGAGTTTTTCGGTCAGATATAAATTTTTGCCGGTAGATATATAATATTGAACCAAAAATAGAATAAGGTAAATATCGTTTTAGTGGTAGATTATATATTGAATCACAGCTCATACTTTTTTGGTAAATCCCAATTTGATTGCTGTAGTTTTCTTTAAAATATTTATGAAATTATAAAAAATGTATACATTTATTCTTAGCAATTGATTTTTGATTATATTTTTTATTTTGTTAATTGCTCTTTCATTGATTACAACTTGCCAATATGATATGTTTAAAATTCGCAAAAAAAGGCTTGTTAGCCCAAATGAATTGCCTTCACACGAATCATAATTATATAATATACAATGTACAAAGTAATGTATACTGTACACATGTATTTGTTCATGTATACTTTTTGCATAAATACTATATTTCGAAAAATTTAGAAAAATATGTATGCGTGTAAAATACATTTTTAATCTGTTTTTGTATATTTGAAAATAATATTTATTATGTAGAATGTATTCAAACTCCAGTCAATTTCTACGTATTGAGTGACATTATAATGAGTACGTAAAATCATTTAATTTATTCGAAAGAAACTGTAATTGAATAGGTAACACAAAAACAGTTCGAATATGACTTTATTTATTGAATGCAAATTTACTGTATAAAATTTAATGATTTGAAGCGTAATTCCCAATCAAACAGTTTTAAATTAAATGCAATGCATACAAATAATTTTGTTAGATACAATTATCTGCATTTATCTTTTAGTATAATATTTTCAACGGTTTTAAAAATATTATCTCTGAAAAAAATCGGTATACAACGAATTCACGCAGTCGTTTAATACAATCAATTTGCGATTCGTGTGAAAAAGGGATTTTCGGATGCAATCATTTGCAACGAATTATATTATAGTGTCCTAGCGGGTACCCACGCGGCTCTCCCCAAAACACAGCACGAACAGCGGGGAGACGATCGGCGGACACACAATGGAAAATTCATGTTTTGTTAAAAAAAAAAATAATAATAATAATGCAACAAGTCCCATTGTATTCGAAATCTTAAATCCAGCGGCACCTTGTATAATGACGTGTAATGACATATTATTAAAATTAAAATTAATTGTAAAATGGTAAGTTTCATCTGGATAAAAGGTTGTTATAAGTGTTTATACTTCATTTTGACCTGTGATTCTTATAATAATATGTAAGCGGCAATAATTACGTTCAATGGAAAATGGATAAAAACAAATTTAAAAAAACACCGAACATACTTCGCAACATGGTATTTCGATTATCGGGTGGGTGTCCAAATTTTTAAAGAAACGATAAATTATTTATTCAATAAAGTGATTCTGAGTGGAGATTCAGTTTTCAAGACAATTTTCTTTAAAAAATTAAAAACTTTATTTTAATTACAGAAAAAAATTATGTTTTTACTGAGCCAGTTTTATATTTCCCTATTAACACTATCAACTGAAGAAATGAAAAAAATTATATGAGAAAAAATTTTTAATATCTATTAATAATTTTATTTTATCAAAATATTTTTCACGTTATTGTCTATATTTAAATTTCCATGTATTTCCGAATAAAGAAAAATTGGTTTAAAGGCGTTTTTGTCAAATTTTGGGCAGTGTTTCCCAAATATTGACAATTTCAAAAAATTACTTCTTTAAAGTATTTTCTAGACCCAAATTCTGCTTGTCGAAACCTTAGAACAAGTATTTTTTTCGAAAATGTGTTTATAGAAAAATAATTATTGTCAAAATATAGGCTTCTTCGCTCCACTACAATCTAGAGAAGGTGGGCATAGGTACTTCACACCACAGGTATTCGTTGCTACTCGGGTGGGATAATCTTGATGGATATGTCGTTTTTTTAAAGAAACGATAAATTGTTTCATCAATATAACGCTTCTGAGGGAAGTTTCAGATAGATATAGTGAACAATAATTGTCAGTTATATATTAAGTATGTTTAGCAAATTAATATTAGAGTAATCCATGTCCATTTCATTATTCGTGAGAGTGATCATATTTACCATGTTTTTAATAATTACAACTCAAAAGAACTGTTTTTAACGTATAAGTAAATTAACATACTAAGTGGACATAAATAATAAATGTATATTTGAGTAAGTATACAAGATTATAAGCTTGGATAGCATTTTTCACTTAAAAAGAAATATAAATATATATATTATAATTTATTAAAATGATTTGCTACAAAATAATTACAAACAATATCTGTAATTTTGGAATTAACAGTCATTTGAGAATTAATAAAATTA